>APFE030751704.1:42991-73874 GCA_000404065.3 Pinus taeda
GAAACGAACACACACATTTTTCCAGTTTCTGATTTGTCTTCTGTAAGATCTGCTTATATGTTCTATCTGCATTTTGCTTAACTACTTGTATGATTGCTGTGTGAAAAGTGAAATTGCTCTTAGCATAGAACATCTACAAAACTTTACACAGTCCAAAAGCAACAAGCCGAAATTTTGAAAAGAGGTCGAAATCTGAAGCATTGAAGCAAGTTTGACTAGTGTTGACTTTGTGGAAGAGAAGCTGATCAAAGGAAAGGTTTGACTTGGTCTTGGAGGGCAATGTGAAGGGTAAACACAAAGTGGTAGCAGATGCCCTCTGTAGGAGACCAACAATGCTGTCTTTGGTGGATGTCACACAGGATTGGAAGGCTCAACTATTGGTTGAGTACTCCAAGGACAGGCATGCTTGTGATATTTTGGATGGCACACACTAGGATGATTGATTGCGGGTGATGGATGATGTGATTTACTACAAGGACCAGATCTATCTGGTGCCAAGATCTCAGCTGAAGGAGAGGATCATGCAGGCAGTCCATGATTCTCCACTAGCAGGGCACCCAGGCTTCCTCAAGGCATACCGCGCTGTCAGGGAGAGATTCTCTTGGTGGGGGCTCAAGGGAGATGTTTTGAAGCACGTGAGAGAGTGCGTGGATTGCCAGAGAAACAAGGTGGAGCTGACCCAGCCTACTGGTTTGCTACAGCCGCTTCCCATTTCGGAGAGGAAGTGGGAGAGCATATCCATGGACTTCATCATCGGGCTTCCAGCTGCGCAGGGGAGGGACTGCATCTATGTGGTGGTCGACAAATTGACCAAGTTTGCCCGCTTTGCTATTTCATCGAGATCTTCAGCCTCCCATGTAGCTAAGTTGTTCTATCGGGAGGTTTTCCGGTTGCATGGTCTTCCCAGGCCCATTGTGAGTGATAGGGACAACAAATTTATGGGGTTTTTTGGCAGAAGTTGTTCCAGCTAGTAGGGACAGAGCTTACACCTAACACTAGCTATCACCCCCAAACTGATGGGTAGACAAAGATTGTGAACAAATGGTTGGAAGGGTACCTGCGCGACTACGTGATTGGGCAACAGAGAGTGTGGGTCAAGTGGCTACATCTCGGGGAGTTCTACTACAACACAACTTATCATATGTCCATTACTATGTCCTCTTTCCGAGCTCTTTATGGGTACGATGCTCTTACTTTTTCTGACATGGTGTTTGGAGATAGCAGGGCCCCGGGGGCCAAGGACACGGTTCAAGAAAGCCAGGAGATTCTCCAGGCTCTCAAGAACAATTTGCAGGTGGCCCAAAATCAACAAAAGATATATGTTGATAAGCACAGGGTGGAGAGACAGTTCGAAGTAGCGGACATGGTCTACCTACGCTTGCAGCCGTATACACAGTCGTCACTCAAGCTGAAGGGTGCAAAAAAACTATGACCACGCTTCTATGGGCCTTACAGGGTGGTCAAGAGGGCAGGTGAGGTGGCCTATGAGTTGGAGCTGTCTTTAGAGAGTTGGATTCACAACGTGTTCCATGTCTCATGCCTGAAAAAGGCGTTGGGACAACAGGTCGTAGCAGCAACCGAGTTACCTTCGTTGGATGATGAGGGGCATTTGATTTTGACACCGAGCTCATACTAGAGACTCGGGAGAGGAAGTTGAGGAACAAGGTGGTCAAGGAGCTTTTGGTTAAGTGGAAAATCTATTAGAGGAGGACTCTACATGGGAGAATGAGCAGAATTTATAGCCTCCAATTTTATAGTTGCTTGGAGCAACATTCGGGAGGGGAGGACTGTAATGTTCCTTCCTAAATTTTCCTAATGTTTGGGAAATAAATTTTTGACAATTTTGATTAATACTAGCTCAAGGAAAATTTTGGTGGAAAACATAGGAGAAATACTTTATTACTTATTTGTATGTTAGTGGAATATGGGGCCCACATGAAGTACACACTTGGGGAAGAAGGAATTCGAATTCCATGAGGCAAATCAAATTGGTGGAGGGACCCACAAGGAATGCATGGCCAACAATTATAAAAGGAAGGAATGATGGAGCAATAGGGGTCTTTTGTTTATTTGAAAATCGAATTTGCCTTAGCTGTTTAGTTGAGCCAATATTGTGTTGTTTAGCACAAGAGATTCCCAATGAGAGAAGCTCAACCTTTCTTTGGCAGACTTTGAGTGCCACCCAAGGAAGACTTTCCTTCATCACTGAGACTGGAAGAAGCATTAACTACAAGTCCCACACATTTCTAGGGGTAGATCATGCAGTCTGGGAGCCACCATTGCACAGAGGGAGAAGTCACTTGTTGTTTGCGAAGTAGTGTTGTCTGGGGAATTGACCGGAGAAGCTATGGGAGTGTTCTTTCATCATTTTCAGGAGTGCGGAGGGTAGCTATAGCCAAGAGGACGCACTTGGGGAAGAAGGAATTCGAATTCCTTGAGGCAAATCAAATTGGTGGAGGGACCCACAAGGAATGCATGGCCAACAATTATAAAAGGAGGGAACGAGGGAGCAATGGGGGTCTTTTGTTTGCTTGAAAATCGAATTTGCCGTAGTTGTTCAGTTGAGCCAATATTGTGCTGTTTAGCACAAGAGATTCCCAATGAGAGAAGCTCAACCTTTCTTTGGTAGACTTCGAGTGCTACCCAAGGAAGGTTTTCCTTCATCACTGAGACTGGAAGAAGCATTAGCTACAAGTCCCACGCATTTCTAGGGGTAGAGCATGCAGTCTGGGAGCCACCACTGCACAAAGGGAGAAGTCACTTGTTGTTTGTGGAGCAATGCTGTCTTGGGAATTGACCGGAGAAGCTACAGGAGTGTTCTTTTATCATTTTCAGGAGTGTGGAGGGTAGCTACAGCCAAGAGGACCAGCCTACATGCAATTCTCACTTCCTCATACATAGGACTGTGTCATCTCTTCCATGACTACGCAGTCATTGGAGTGAGGCTCTTTTGGGGCAACATCATCTGGGGGAGTTTGGAGCTGGGGTGCTGGTTGGAGGGCCATTTGAGGAAGATTGTTGGAGTTGGGAGAGCAGAGATTGACAGGATCAATCACAGTAACAAAATTTGAAATTGGAGGGCCAAGCTATGAAGGGTCAAATTTTGAAGGTTGGAACCAAAGAAAACCCTTTTTGGGTTTTGGGCAAGGATCACATTCCTAATTTCCGAGAATTTTCTGGGCACTCTAGAGTGGGCAAATCAGGGGGCGTATTCAGGCTGCAGTGCAGTTTTGGAGCAACAACACAGTTTTCTAGAGGAGCTTCCTGTTGTAGCTGTTGGGCTTTCTTGTACTCATCACCTGATGCTTGTAGCTTGCCTTGTGCAAGCCCAGGTGAATTGTCTCCGACTCATTTGTACCACAACAACTATTATTAATAAAATCTTTGCCAGTTTGTGGATTTGGAGAAATTTCTGGCTTATGTGTATGCATTTCTGAAGTTTCTATGTTGCTATCTTTGCATGTCTTTGTTATCATTGTAAAATTTCCATTAAGAATATTACACCTATACCCGAATTGTCCTTTCTCCCATGTTTGTTTGACTTTCACATCTCCCCAAAAAGATTCTATGCAATCCATGCTTTCAATAACTAGGTGAGATGACTTTCCCACCAAACCTCTTAGATGCATTCCAAGATTGGTTTCTTGAAACAGTTAAAAAGGGAAATATAAGGTTCATTACAAAAATGATCTATAAAGGCATGTACAATTTCCCCTTGGACACCCTCTTAGTCCCCTTTCTTGTAGAAGCATAGCTCTCATGACTCTGTCCTCACCTGTCTGCAGCTGGCAATGTATTTTATTTTATTATTTTCAATGTACAATGTTTACTTGTTACCTTGCTTCGACCTTGACCATTCATTGTATTTACCAATATGCATTACTAATCTGGGGATTAAAAACGGGGGTGTTCCATGTTAAGTTTGATACTTGTTTTGCCTGTCTCTTTAATTGCTGGCAATGTACTTTCTTAATGGTTTTGATTGCCTTGTCTGTCCATTCCAGAGACCTTTCAGGATGCCAGGCAGAAACCTTGTTTTTTTTGGAGAGGAAGTCTATAGAGTATTATCAGCTTGGTGTCTCCATAAAAAAAATATCTTCTGGATTTTTAAGTTTATACGCACCTTGACTCCAGCTTTGATTCTTTCAACCTCCACCTAGTTATTTGTTCCCTATCCGAGAACTTCGAGAAGATTGCTAAGATATTCCCTTCTCCATCTATTTCTGCTCCTCCAACCCCTTCCTTTCCAGGGATGCTTTTAGCAGAACCATTATCAGGTGGTTTCCATATCTGGACCAGCCCTCCCTAGGAACCATCCTTTAACACAGGGAAATATATCAATATGTTTTTGGAATTGTGCTTATTTTTAAACTGCTAACTGTTTCATTAGAGTTAAATGCAATATCTTCAAATGCATGCAGTCACTAAACTAGCTGCTGATCATTGATTGGATTGTCACAGAATTCTCATAGGCTAATATTTTAGAAGGTTTTCATTTTAGGCAATGGAACTTCACCCTATGTCTGTTGTGAATGTGTTTAGAGCCTTTATCATTATCAGATCAGTCACTTCCAGTGAGCCAGGGATCTCAACTACGTGTCGCTTACCAGGTATAAATTTGTTCATAATTTTTCCAAAGTAAATTGTTTTCTTAAAGTGCAGTTATGGTAATTTTTTGATTAATTCTAACTTAATGTTCTGATTGAGAAGTGCAGGGTGTTCCTGGGGCATATAGCGAGGCTGCTGCTGCTAAAGCCTATCCAAATTGTGAAGCAGTTCCCTGTGAACAGTTTGAAACTGCTTTTGAGGCAAGTGTCTATCCTTGTCATGAATAAGTGCCATGGTAAGCTAAGCTGTTGTTATGGTTTTCAATTCCTGGTTGATCACATGCCCTCATGGTGACATCTATGTAGTATGAAGTTGAATTGAATATCACTGCTTAGATGTCTGAATTAGTACAAAACAGAAGGGTCTATAAAGCCCAGCACTTGAAAATGAAAGAAAGCTTTTCTACTTTCTATTAAAGGAGATGAACAAACTTGAAGTGTATTTACCAGATACTTTTAAAGGATACCTGGATATTATTTTTGTTTTTTATCTCTGAATCTCAACTATAATTCAATTTATCATAGAGTAATACTTCTAATATTGATTATCATGCTTTGGCATTGAATCTCAAAAATTAGTCAAAATGATAAATCATGTTACATATGTAAGAATCTAACCAGAATAAATTCTTTAAATCCTACCAGGTTTCAACAAATGTAATTTACAAAAGAATTTATCAATATAATTCACTCATGCATACCTATTTTCCGTGTCTGGAGTCGATCCTCAACTGTTGTAGTTCCAATTTGCTCCCTTTATCACAATGACCGAAACTTCCTTGCCAAATTGGGTACAACCTCGGTACCTAGTCCCAGAATATTTTAGAATTTCAGTACTCTGGCCCCCTATGCCCAAAAGCATCAAGAACAATCAAAGCTCAGTGACACTCACTCTATTTGTAACTCTCTGTTGGACAAATTCCCTTTCTGCACTTCCATTCCCCCAAGATTCTGCCTCCCCTTTTCAGTAGCATCCCCTCCTTTTATTTCCCTGCCCACCGCCTTCCTCCTATCTCCGTGTCTTTATTTCTGTTACGTGGAACTCCACATGAAATCATATTTCATTTGATTTTCATAGATTTTATTGAGTATGTAGGATTTTGTTTGATTAAGATTTATATTATTTTAATAAATTCATTTAATTAATTATTATATATTTTTAATTAAATATAATTTGTAAATTAAAATTAAAATTTTCTTTTAATTAAGGATTTATCATATATATGTATATAAGGTGTTATACGTATCAATATCTCATTTGATATACTCATTATATTCCGGTGAGATAGGGATTTATTTCGATAATCAATTCATTACCTTAATTTAGATATTTCCCTGTATTAACCAGTGTATATATATAGTGCGATACATGCAGGCCCATGCATACGTAGCTATCATATGGATGTCCCGTATGTATGCTAATATTCGTATTTGTTTGTAATTGTATGTGGGCCATTACAACATACATGTAAACTTATTGTTGTGTTGGGAACTAGTATATTGTGGTATTGTGTCCATTAATCTTAGTATGTTTCCCGTATTTCTTGGTTGTATGTCTCATTTCCTCTATATGAAGCTGAGTTTCATGATCATATTCAAAGTGTCCCAAGAGTGAGTCCAATAAGGTTCATTATCTACATAGCAACCATTCCCGGAGGAGGACAGAGGAATGAGACCTGTGTAATGGGACGCCCAGGATACATATTTCTGTCCTATGATAGCATAGACTGAGGTGGATCGGTGAAACCACATATGGGCTGAAAACTGCACACAGGACCAATTGGTCCGCTACAAGAACATGTTTTGGGACATCCATCTCTCTAATGAACCTATTGACTAATTCTGCCTAAACAAACAAAGGAGAGTGCTTGTGTTGTGCAAATAATAATAATAGGAACTGAAATCACTTTCTAACAGTAGGACACTCAAACTCTTTTTTTGGGAAAAGAAAGGTGAATGAATCAGCACCTTCGGACTTGATTCATTGCACAATGTTTCAACCTGCTAATGGTGTTTCACTCCCTGTGCACCCTCCTACCTCTGGGCATTCTGCACTTTTATTAAGGAAAGGGATGAAATGCAATATACGATTCAATGGTAACTTTTATTTTGATACATATCTGAATTATTATATAGAAAAGGGGTGCACTTGAAATCTAGACACCATAGGTTGAATACTGGGAGTATCAACCTAGACCTATGTGAATGCCCACTCATCCCTGTTCAAATTTCAATGTTATTCCAGATTTCTGAGATATAAGATCGTCTAAAGAGGAAGTTAAAGCTTGCTTGTGTTTACTCCACCATTGGTGACCAATCTTTATTTCTAATGATAATGAGGTAGGGATGAGTCTCTCAATCTTGCACCTTGGGAAAGAATCTCCAAGATCGAGTAGTGATATACAGGATATGAACAAACTTAAAGTGGGTGGTTCACCCCATCCATCCAGAGAGCCTTTTCTTTTATGTAGCACATTACTGTGCTTCTAAAATCGTTTGCTTCCACTGATGCATAATCTGTTTTCTATTGGTGTTAACAATGATATTGCAGAGGGAAAGCTCCAATCATCAATGAGCTTGTTCAAGATTTTCAGTTCTAAATCTAACTGGATTATCTCCTCGTCTTTCCTTTTATATGATACAAGTGGAATGGGGTTTGATGAAAGTTTGTTTGATCATCTTACTTTATGCATCTGTGATGTCACATGTGGCTTAGCTAGGTAGGTGAAATGATATAGTTTAGGAAGGGAAGAAAAACCACAGGACAGATATTTGTAGATACTGACAATCTAGGAAGAGATGTTGTAATTAAAATTGTGGCTGCTGAAATTGCAGTAATTGTTGCAGAACTGTTGCTTGCACAGATAAGATAAATGTACGGGAATTTTATTAACATCCAAGACTCCTATGAATGAGCGCAATAGTAGGTCAAGAGGAGTTAGAGATACAAACAGTGTGAGTCCATAGTGGGAGTGCAAAAACAACTCCCGACCTTAATTTACAAGAAGCGGAAAGCCCAAAAGCTATACAGTATACACTGTGACTTCTTGTTGCAATAGAAATTTTGTTTGCGGATACAAGAAAATATATCTGTTGAGCAATAAAATGCTGCAGGATCTAAGATGAATACTGAAGATAAGATGATTTTATCAATATCCAATAAATGACCACAAAAGTGGGTCAATGGACTAAAAACATATCCGGTGTGAATACAATGTGGGAGTGCAAAAGCAGCTCCTAGATAATGCGGAAAGAAAGATAAATAAAGCTGAATAAAAACTTAAAAGTGCAGCCTAGAGAAGTGTCTAACTAAGCTAATCACTAGGTCTAGCAAGCGCCAAATGATTTAGTTAACAGTAACAATGGTTCAGTGATAGAAAGTGAGAATCAAAGACTGGAAAAGTGGACATTTCAATGCTGGTTGAGAGAGAGAGAGATCTGAGGTTGACATCAATGATTTCAAGGTTTCCTGGCCCTGATGGCCAAAGGTGGGGTGCAGTGACCAGGGCATTGGCTTGCTGTCTTGAGTACCATAGTGGAATCCTGCTGTATGATCCTTGGGCGGCGGGGGTTGGTTGGGTGGGGGTAAGGAACATAGGAGCAAGGGAACCCTGCTTGTTGAATTGTGTAACTATGGTCGGTCTGCATAATGTGTATTCTCATCATTTATATATTCAAAGCATGTTCTTCATGATAAAAATGAAATTATATTATTTGTATTTGACAAAGAAAATTACAAGGGATATTCTTCATGACCTTGGCAAAAGAAAAATTCAATGTTCCACCAAGTTTCTGGTACGTGGGGACAAGGGAGCGGGGAAATGCAGAAGTGTCCTATGCAAAAGCTCCCCACCAATTTTTAAAAAACGTGGGGGGATGTTGGTGTTTTTAACACAAGGGACCCCAACAAAAATAGTAAAACAAAAGTACAATTTATTGCCGAGGGTCCAAAATTTAAATTATCGGCAATATCCGGGAAACTATCGGAAACCTTCAAAAAATACAAAAATAATCATTTTTTTCTCAATGTTTTAACTTCTAAAACAACATCAACATCAAACAAATACATTGCTACATAAATATGAAAATAAAATCAATATATTAGATGTATAAGATGTCAAGTGATACATCAGACTCTAATATTGAAATATGATATTTGTGCTAAGTCATAAGATCTAATAGAATGATACAAAATCGTATAAAACCAAAATTAAATCTATCTCATGAGATTAATCATGTCAATGAAAACAACAAATTTCCCCTTGTTTGCTTGATGGAAAATGGTCACGACTTCAACTGGACCAAAACATTGGTCGATCAAAAAATGCATAAAATATTCAAATTTTGAAAAGCATTTAATTCATGTGCATCTATATGAATTCAAATTGTTATACACAAATATGCAAAATTTATTATGTATATATCAAGGTTGCATATAATAAAAATATCACAGAGTGCAAGCCATCTTTGAGTAAAAAAGGATCAATAGAGAGACTCTAAATGGCCTCTGAAATCCAATGAAAATCATGCTACAACAAATAGCTACATAACATCAAAACCATTTTGCCTATATTGGGATTTTCCTCATCAAAATCACCCTTTGAGCATTAAAATAAGAAAGAAAAAACTTAACATCCTAATCAATGATTTTGCTTGAGTGAAGTGTACATTTTTACTAGGGTCATGAATAATTGAGTTAAGTGTACATTAATACTACAATCATGAAGAAAGAGCTCAATAGTCAATGCCACCAATATCAAGGTTAATAGAGGGTTTGGCGATGTTGATTAAATGTTAGTTCCATACCCTCGTACATCACAAAATGTAATAGAAACATTGCAATCTTGCTAATCATGAAATCCTGAAAACTGTTGTCTGTTGGATTTTGAGTGGGATCTAAAATTCTACTTTCTTCATATGAAATCCAATGAGGTCAAAACCACTCTCAAGCATCTTGAGTCAATTAATGGTAATGTTAAAAATTTAAGTAAATTGATGAAAATGAAAGATAAAGGAAAATGTCATTTTTACTTTAAGAATTTAATATTACTGTTGACCACTTTGTGTCAACAACCCAATAGGAATACACCCCTTTTTTTGCAAAAGGGATCTATCATGTTCAAGTGTTCGCATCATTTAGATTTCATAATTAGTCGGTAGTTTGTTAAAAATGTAAACCCATTATGGATGGTTATAATGTAAATGATCTTAGTAAGGCCATCGTGTATGTAACAACCTAAGTAAGCATAGTATTTTGGTGATGATTTTTATCCTAGGAGGTTTTTTGTCTCATTGATTCATCTGTCTCTAGACACAAATGATCGGTAAAGTTTTTTCCTGCAACCTCACCCCAAAGCTAGGGTGGATTTTATTGTCAAGATATTAAGTGAGTTCTAGTGTTTTTTAGAGTCATTGTAAAAGTAATTTGGGAATAATCCTAGCTAATTGGCTAGATTTTTTTTTTATTACAAGTTACTTGGTCTTCTAGATCATATTTTGAGTCGCAAAATTAGGTAGATTTTTGAGGGTCTATAACGAACGGGTTTTCCCCCTTCATGTATTAAAATGTAAAGTTTTGATGTAAAAAATATTTAGTGCATGGTCCCTCATAATTAGACACCATGGCTAAATATTAGAGGGTTGAAAAATAATTAATCCCCTCATAGGTCAATTAATTAATTTTTTTAGCCAAATTAAATTAAAAATCCTAAGCCAGAAATTTAATTAATTTTATGTCCCAAGTAAATGAAATACTCGAAGGGTGAAACTCGTGGGTTTTAAAGAAATTAATTTTTAGAGGTCCCCGACCAAGGGAATATTGAAGAAATCAAGAAATTTTGGACCCTTGGTGGTTAAGTCAAAGTCAATTTTTTGAGGAAATTAAGTCAAAAAATTAATTTTGAGTTAATTAAAAATCAATTAAATGAAAAACTCGATTTTTCCTCAAAAAAATAAATAAATTTCGATGGTGATAAATAATTGTTAATTAAATCTTTATGAATGGTCAAGATTAATTTGACAGGGATCAGCCAATTAACCATTGGAGAATTTATCTATAAATTAGAGGTCGGTGCCCGTCTATTTTTTATTCGATATTTGAATCGTGTACTAAGCTCTTAAGCTCTCTTGTCTATTTTCTGGAATAAATGCAAAAGTCTTTGGGGTTTCAACTTGCGGTGGTGTTCCTTTTCATGAATCTATGGTAACATTGTTTTAGTTTCTGCGAATATTATTTGAAAATGATAAATCAATAACTCTCTTAGAATAATCTAAATACAGGTATCTTATTTAGTTTGTTGGATCTAGGCTAACATTTTTAATTTTGATTGAATTAGCAAGTATCTCTATTTCTTTAGAATTTTATGGTTATTCTACTTTTCTCCTTGGTTTGATGGTTGATCTAGTGTTCGTAGAACATCTCTAAGATTTTCATTGAGCGTTTGGGGATAGTCTTCGGTTGGACCAACCAACTCTCAACATATATTTTTTGAAGAGCCTACCTCATATTAACTTTAAGATTTATCTAAAGATTGAATTTTTGTGCATGAAGTTTTCTGGCTAGTACCTCTCTAAAAAAACCAAAATCTTTTAATATTTTGTGGAAAAAATTGATAGATCTGTCTAGGAAGAGGCTTAAATCATCAGATCTGGGAGTGGAGTTGCACTCATACTCCTAAGATTTGATAGATCTGCAACCTTTGTGCATAGATCTGTAAATTTTTTGAAGTTTTTATTCATTTTTGTATATTTGGGATCTGGGTATTTTTTTTGTTTTGTTTTCATTTTGCAGATGTGGATCTGAAGGGAAAATTTAATTCGAAGCTCGATCTAGACCCTGAAGGGCAAGATCTGACCTCAATACCATTTTGTAGGGACGGATTATTCAAAATTATTTTCAGTCCGAGGGTTTCAAATTTAGATCTGAAGTTTTTCTGAGGAAATTTGAAGCAAGAATATATCGGTTTAATATATAAATTTATGAGATTTATTTTGAGGTTCTTGGGTCTTGGGCTACCATTTGTTGCCTTGAAATCCCTTCAAAAATCACTCCTCTTTTCTGCTTCGTTTTTTCTCCTCTCTGCAAAAATTAGACTTTCTTCTTTGCAAACCCTTTGCGTTTTTCCTTCTCTGCTCCCTCAAGTCGCTGCCAATTTTCCCTGCGTTTTTCCTCCTCGTAGCTCCATTTCCCTCAACTTGCAAACCTGCACCAAAACTCTTTTCCGCTGCTCCTCGAACTGCAACGTGTTCTGCCATCCCTCACGCATCTCGCAGAGCTCCTCTCATCCACTCGTCCCTTCTCCCTCTTCTCCATCCTTCCTCATTGCCCATTAACCTTGACTTGCGTTCTTCGTTAGGTCCTGTCCGCATCCTCTTCCTCCCTGTCACATCCCTAACGCATCCCTTTTCTTTGCTTCCCCCTGCAAGCAAGCCTTCTCTTCCCTTTCCGCGTTTCCTTCCTCGTTGCACCTTCTCTCATATGTGCTGCAAGCTCCCTTCCCTGCCCGAGCTCGCTCCCTCATTCGCCGCTTCAACCTGCAAAGTTCACCCTTGAGTTGCTTGTGTTTTCTTTCCTTTTGATTGTATTTTTTTAGGGTTAGTTTCAAAGCATAAAATCAAACTGTTTTGTTTTATTCGATTCTCATTTTTTTTTTAAGGTTTTGGTTTTGAGCTTCAAAAGAAATCGATTTTTTTTTGATTTACTTGTTTTTCATTTCTTTTTTTTTTAATTTTTGCTTTTATTTTTATTTTGTTTGAAACAAAAAGAAAATTTTAAAGTTTCGATTTTAAAGAATTAAATCAAAATAAAATTTTGTGCTCTCACATTTCAAATTTAAATTTTTATGTGGCCTTTGGCCCATTAAAATTTTAATTAAGTTCCTTTTCGATTTTCACATTTGCCACATTAAAATCTTTCTTCATTCATGAACTTGATCACATTAAATTTGCCGAAGGAATAATTAAATTTTTTTATCTAAAGTTCCTTTGGGTTTTTGTGTTAGGGGTTTGGGACTTCAAATTTTTTAAAGGGAAAATTTTGTGGTGTTAAAAAATTTAAATTTCTTTATAGTCAAGACATTTAAATATTTTTTAAATCATCTCTAAAGTTTGACTATAGCAAAATAAGATTTTTTTTTTTTTGGATTGGAACACTTAAGAAAAATCATTTTTCCGAATTGTTTGAAATGTTTAGCATTTGAATTTCATGTTTCCTCATGGTAATTAATTTTCGAAATTTAATTACTCAAGTCTTTTGCATGCTATAAGAGTTTTTGAATATTTTCTTATGCTTGACACTTAATGAGATTGCTCGCTGTTAAAGTAATTCTAAGTGTGGTTTAATTACTTGAATTATTAAATATTTATTGCCTATTAAACTTTTGAGAATTCTTGAACTAATTTTTAAGTACTCTTTCATGGAACTATGGTAAATTGCATATCTTTCGTTTCCTAAACTGAGTATTTTTTTGAGCATCTATATAATTGGCATTGATATTGAAGAATTGTAAAGAGGTTTTTGTTCTCTTTGAGCTATAGTTGCATTGGAAAGAATCTAGATAAATTGAAGTGATAAGCTTGTGATTTAATTGGGCATTATATTGTGATAACATATTGTTGAGAAGTTTATCTTTCAGTCTAGTGTCTAATATTTATATTGGCGATTAAGGGCTTTAACATTTTTTCCCCTTGGAAAAATCGTAATTCTCATTAAGATAGGAAAATTACATGTTGTAAATGTTGTGAGCATATGCAAAATATAGTGGCTGTGTGCTAGTCCAAAATTTAAGAATCAAAAATATGTTCTCCACGCAGGGAGACAGTCTTTAAATGAAGTGTTGTATAAATAAACTTCAAAATTTGTTACTCTACACAGAGAGTACTCCTGAGGACATGTATTGATTATGTATAAACATAGTAAATATAAACAGAAATAAAACGGTCAATTATCAAATGATTTCAGGCTCCTGTTGGGCCTGATCTGTCTGGTCCATATATGGACAGTGGTAGTACTGGAACTATTCACCTCCCCGCTATTCCTGGATCATCCAGATGTTGCATGGCCTGATCACTGCCGATTTGAAAAGTTTGTCAACGAGGGCGTTTCGTTCGTTGTAAATACGGTGACAAGCAAAATTGTCAAAATATGTGATGTATCTATGCACCTCATCCAATATATGTCGCAATGTGAATGCATGACATGTTGATGTTTTATTAATCCAGTTGCGGACAATTTTTGAGTCACCAACAACTTGTAGATTATGACAGTCTTTTTTAATTGCAAATTGTATGAGGTATTTGGCAGTGATGAGTTTAGCAAAGTTGTTTGTGCCATTTCCAAGTCCCATTTGAATATGATAGAAATATGTATCTGAAATATATAGAGCAGCCCCAACTCCACATCCTGTTTCTTGTGCCGATCCATCAAAATATGCCCAGGGCTGTGAGTGATCAATGGAATCGTGGATGATAGTTCTGGGTGGAGAGGCGGCCTCGTCCTTGGGTAGTGAATTGTAGTCAGTTATAATTCTGGCTATGATGGATGGCCATTGGGGGGCGGTGTCCTGAAAGATTATGCGGTTCATGGCTATCCAAATTTCCCAACTAATGAGTAGGGGGAGGTTCCTAGCTTTGGGTGATGATACAGATGACCACCAATTTGCCCATACCTCCTTAGTGGTCTGACCCCTCCTATTGATGGATGAGAGTGTGTGAGATAGAATGGAGTTCCAAAGATCAATTGTGACGGGACAGGAGAGGAAGAGGTGATCCAAAGATTTAGTGCTGTCCTTATAGAGGCAACACCAATAAGGTCCGTATAGCCCACTTCTATTCAAGTTGTCTCCCGTCGGCACCTTATTCTTCAGTATGGACCACATGAGTAATCTTGTTCAGGGGGGTGCTTTGAGCTTCCACATTCCTTTCCACCATGTTTCTATGTGATGTGGCTTGTGTCGATTGGCCAGTTGTAGATACCCTTCTTTTGTGGAGTACCGACCATTTTTGGCGATGGCACATGTAATCTCATCCTCCCCTTCTCTTAGTCGAATGTGAGATTCCGTAAGAGCTGTAGTGAAAGTACTCCAAGCTTTGTGCCACTGTAAAGGAAGGAGCAAGCTGTGGGCTGACTTCCAAGCTTGGTGCAAGAAGGTTGATCTCTCCTAGTCCGCAATGTGCACTATATGTGTAATTCCTTTCTCGATAAGGTTCTGGAGTAAGCCTTCAGGTAGTTGGTGTGCATTCCCACATCGTATCCAAGGGTCACGGCCTATTCGGACGGATGTCCCATTAGATATTCTCCAAGTTAGGCCGTCCCGAATAAGAGGCCTTGAGTTCAGAACCGCTTTCCATATATTTGAGACCCCATATTTATTCCAGCTTGTTTGTCTCAGCTAGTCCAACGGCCTTAACGGTGCAATATATTTAGCGACTGCAATTTTTGTTCAGAGACTATTGGTGGTGACTAATTGCCACCCTAGCTTGGCCGCCAATGTTGAGGAGAAATCCCCCAATTTCTTTATACCCCACCCACCCCTTTTCTTAGGGATAGTCAGAAGATCCCATCTTGCCCATGCATATATCCTTGCTGTTTGTTTTCCTTTCCACAGGAATCTGCAACAAAGGTTTTATATTCGGTTGAGAATGCCTCTTGGGATCCATGCGAGGGACATCCAATATACAGGGGTGGGCTCTAGAACCGCTTTGATGAGCACCAATCTTCCGGCTCTGGAGAGATGCTTTTGATACCATATATTGAGTCTTTTCTCAAGCTTGGAGATCGTTCATATCCAGTCCACAATTTTATATCCAAGATACCGGAGGCCTCCATCTATCTGGGTCAGGGTGAAAGGGAACCTTTGTATCGCAAAGTGTATCTCGTGGGGGGAGCATTATGATACCATTATGGTGGACTTAGAGTTATTAATGATCACGCCTGTAGCAGTTTTGAAAAGATTGATGGTGTGCTGGATGGTGGTGAGGTCACCTATCCCTCCATTTAGGAACATTAGTACATCATCCACGAAAAGGAGGTGTGTTATAGTACATCGTCCACGAAAAGGAGGTGTGTTATAGTACATCTGTCCGATATCCTGATTTCTGAGAGTTTGCCTCTATGGTTCATGTCCTTGATTAGTTTGTTTATTCCTTCCATGACTAGGAGAACAAGTAGAGGAGATAATGGGCACCCCTGTCTGAGCCCTCTTTCAGAGCCAAAGAAGGGAGATGCAACCTCATTTATCAGTACACTAAAGGATATATTAGTAATGCAACACATGATCCATTTTATGACTCCCACAGGAAATCCTAAATGGGTAAGAAGCATTCTGAGATAAAGCCAACTTACCTTGTCGAAGGCTTTTGAGAGATCAGCTTTGAGGATCATACCTAAGTTTCACGAAACGGGGAAACGAGGAAGCGAAACGAAACGCGACCTCCCCAAATTTTGTAAACGGGGAAACGCGAATATATATAATATATATATATATATATATATTAAAAACATTTAAAAATTATTAATATATATATGTGCAATCATAATGATGAGAGAATGAGAGGCACTGCTATTTTATAACTTTAGAAATAGTTTCTAGAAGTGATTAGAAACCCTAAAAAAAAATAAAAATTAATTAGAAAAAATTTTTTTTAAAAAACAAGTGTTATTTTGTGGGAAACGGGGCCCGTACAGCGTGGAAACGCGTTTCCGTCCGTGGAAACGTGTGGAAACGCGCCCGTACGGACGGAAACGCGTTTCCACGCCGTACGGTACGCGAAAACGCGTTTCCGTTTCGTTTCAGTACGGAAACGGACCCTAGACCCACGTTTCCTGCAACTTAGTCACACACACTCTTTGGTCAAGTTTACATTATAATAGAAACCAATACCTCAACTATCAACAAAAGGCCAAAAACATCATCGTTGCCTTAGTAAGTGATGGAAAACACATCATCACTTTTACAATTATTCGCAACACATGATTTACAAGATGCGGCCATGACAAGCTACTATTTTAGTAAAACCATCTCTTACTCAATAAAGTGGACTACCATGAATGTGGTGGATTCGTTTGTTGAACATCTTCGCCAGCTAGCTTCTTCAACAGCGCTTTATGGGCATGGAATATCTGACACGTGGCTCTCTGGTGTCCAACCTCGTTGCAGTGACTACAATAATTATTTCTCCTCCAAACTTTCTTAATCGTCTTGGTATATTTATTCCTAGTGCGCCTCTGATGAGTGCCCATGGAACCCTCACTATCACTGGAATGTGATGAAGTGCTCTCATCATCTGCCATTGGTTGGTCGTTGGTTGTCTTGGAGCATTCCCCAACCTCTTTTCTGACATATCCAAGTCCTACATAACGAGGCAATTCCTTCACCTTGATGGGATTCACAATGCCTTAGCCATTACTGTTGAGGCCCTTTCCTTGATACCCCATTTTCTTCAACAATTTTGATCCAATTCCTGTAGTATGTTTCTCAAAAGCAGCGAAATCGTCATCATAAAAAGTACATGAAATTGAAGAATCACTTTTTAGCTCAGGCTTGTTATGCTACGACTTTTCCAAGGCCTCCTCCTTGGCTTGTAACAGATGTTGCAACCTTTGTTTCTCCTTCTCTGCTTCTGTAGGAGTCCCTTAATTCAGCATTCTTCAACTGAATGCTTTGGTTGATTTCTTCGAGTTCTTGAAGTCATGCCGCATTTGGTGCCCTTTTTATTTTTGGCACCACATTTGTTGAAATCTTTGTCTCATCGCCCGAATCAAAACCCAAGTCGATGGATCCATCTGTTGCAATCTCAAGAGCTGCAATCTTCATTTCGTCACCTGAGCCTGATCCCAAGTCAATTGGTTCACCGCTTGCAAATCCTACCACTACGATCTTCTCATTATCCTCTTATTCAGATTCTTGGTCTTGTTGCACAGTCGCAACTATCTTATGCTTCTCTTTTTTGTCGTTCCTCTTAGGTCTCAATTCTGGGATGCAGTTTCCAATAATTCTCCTCAGCATGCCCTTCTTTCTCACAATGAGTACAAGAGGGCATTCTTTCTCTTCTTTTGGTTGTTGTTGCCCTCTTCAGGCGGTCATCTTGCTCATGCTTCTCACTGCTTTCAAGATGTACAGCCTTCACACTAGCTTCATCAACAGACTTAGGTTCAAATAATAACAATTAATGGCGCAAATAACTATATAAAGAGCTAATATATTTCATCAACGTCTCAGAAGTGTCTAGTGGAACATTCAATGCTAATGCTTGTTTTCTAAACTCTATAAAATTATGAACAGTTTGACCTTTGCTTTGTTTCAAATGTTGCCATTCCATCATGGGCATCTGTCTGTCACCCAATGGGTAAAATTGTCCTCTTAAAACATAAATGAACTCATACCAAGATGAAAGAAGTTTACGACTACTCTTACCACCTTACTACAGTTTGCCTTCCCACTAGACGAGAGTGGTGCCACTCAATCAAAGGGATGCTAGCTAGATCTTGGCTTCATCCTCTTTGATTTTTTGTATGCAGCAATACACTTCAACATGTCTTATCTAGTTATCTTAGCTTTTCTGCATTAGATTCTCCACTAAATACAGGTAAATCAAACTTGACATCCAGCGTGAAAAAGGGCTTCTTAGATGCATTCCTCTTATTCATGTTAGAATGATGAGAAGAGGAAAAAGAAGAACTTTCACTCGAGGACAGAGAGGGAGGAGGCTCTTCTCCTCCACCTTCATGAATTACCAATGCATGATCATCTGGTTCTTTTTTCTCAAGCTTGATTGTCTTCTCATATTCTGCAAACAACTTGTCAACTTTCTCTGCCATGGTGAAGAAGATCTTGCGATAATTTCGCTCTTCCTCCATTCAAGCTTCCTCATCTGCCATGTTTCGTCTTCGTGGTGCACGCCCCGCTTCGGGACCAAAGGATTTAAGTTTTCCTTCACCTCTTTGGAACTTGTCTCTGGTTAGCATTCACTCATGCAACTCGCATCAAGAAGACCTGCTCTAATACCAAACTTGATCCAGATCTTTTACTTCAAGAATGCATTCAGAATTGCATATAAAAGAGCATATTAACCAAGTAACTTAACACATGAAAAAGAAGTGAAAATCATAAAGCAACCATGAAATCAAAGGCCCTGCTCAAAAGTGGAGAGGCCTTCTTTCAATAAGTGGCATCAAAGAAATCAGTTACAAGCAACTTTACAAAAATGACCCTTATACCTCCAATTCGGAAGATGACCTGAAAATGGAGACCTTGGTTGGAGAAATGGATTGCACAGTTGGATCCCTGGTGCAAAAACGTGAAAATCGACTAGAAACTTGTCAAATTCTGACACTGGCACTTTTGGCCCTCTAAAAGAATCTTTTTAGCATCTTATAGATTCCCTCGCTCATGGTTCCACCACCCCTAGCCGCTCCTAGTTCCGCGCTCCACTCTTCGTCGATCTAGTTCGAATGGGCGAATGAAGGTTTAAATATTGTTGAGCGCCAGAGGCACCAACTTGTGGTTGTCGCCCTGTTGGTGGCAGTGGCACGTAGCACAAGGGTGGTTCCCCATTTGAATCCTGTCGCATCCATAATATAGGTTCAGATGTTGTTTATTTTTTAATGTGGTTAATATATGGTTTTCGATCGACAGTTATATAACACATGGCTCCAATAGGGTTGGGTGGGTCTGCCAGGGGTGACCCACCCACCTTAACTATATGATATTTATATAATGTCGTTGGTGGGTTGGCAGGGTTGGTGACCCACCACCCCAAAAAAAATATTTTTTTTCGATTGTTTTTATTATAATAATTCAAATTTTCCCGACAAAAAATCAGGGATATTAAACAAATTAAAGAGGTAATAAATTCGCTCGTTCCGACTGTTGTTTTCCGTGCGCGGGACTCTGCCAAATTGTTGCCTCGTTAGTGACTACCACTTGGCCAAATTTGACCAAAACTTTGACCAGCTATAACTTGAGCATACAAACTCAAACTTGAGTGTCATTCTCACCATTGGAATCAAGGCGACAAGCACTACGATCTGGTCCTAGTTTCACTTCCATTTGCAGACTTTGATTTTTGAGCTATTTTCAAGGGCACTTCCATTTCTGGATCAACCCAGATCAGGGAGAAACTTTTGATTCATCACAGTTTGCCCATGATTGTACATTCAAATTTTGTTTTTCAGATACATCCTCCAACCAATCATTACTTGGATATTAGGATTAGTCACGATCCAGTTGAGTTGAGGATAACGGAAGAGTTTCAAGATGCAAATTTGAAGAGGAGCTTTGGTTCTCCCACTTTCTTATTGATCACTGGTGAGGGACCATGTTCCAAGTTTCAGCAAACATATTTAATTGAAGTTATTGACCAGCAAGCACATGAATGCATCTTTTCTATCTTAGTAGACTTCATAATTGACTGCATGAGAGAGTTGATTATGTTGAGCTTTCCCGCGTGACCTGGCTACATGGTTACATTAGTCATTTAAGTACGTTGATTGATCATGGCAGATCTGACAAAATTCCAAATTAAGAGTTTTTTGGCTTCAGTAAAGCAAGAAAACACAAGAAAATAAAGGGGGAAAAACCAAATTTTGGATTAAGTTTGGTAGTTAACATCCTTTATTTGTCAGATCCTTTACTGTCTTAAATTTTAGCCTCCTGTTTTTCTGTTTTCTGATTGGTGTCATGTATTTTATTTCCTTTTTAATTCAGCTTTGAGTATTGTCATCTTTAAGCATAATAAATTGCCTTGCATTTGGATGAGTAGTTGTATGTTTGTATGTCCTTCATTTTCCTGTTTTCTTCTTATTGTCAGCGAATATTGTTGTCCTGAGTCAAGATTGCTAAATCCGGTGTCACATAGCAGCTGCTTAATTATACCAAAAAGGATCTAAGTCGACAAGCCTAGATGATGAGATTATTCTTTATGTTACTGTCCCAGTCCAATGATGAGTCTGCTAGGTGTGAGTAGCATCGAAGAGATGGTAGGAGCCTTGAGTCATACTATTGCCTTGTTTCTTCATGTCCTGCATAGAGTCAACCTTGTTGATCATTGCCTCATCTAGCCCTATGGCATCATATATTTCTACTACTAAACTTCTACTTCATGTTGAGGAGAAGTGTTTCAATCATTTCCTTTCTCCCAATAAATCATTCATGGACTCCAGCATTGTTAGAAAACCAGAAAGGCAGAAATATTTTCTTATGTTGATGATTACTTATGTTATTCTTGTGCTCTTATTATCTTCTTTATGTTCATCTTTTATTTTCTTTTCATCAAGCAATCATCAAATCAAAACATGGAGATCAACGACCCCATATGTAGGCACTTAGCCAAGGCTAAAACCCCTTTCTAGGGGAAAAACCAGTCAAACTCTTCCACAAATCAAATTGAGATAGACCAAGACCTTAGACCTGACCAAAAGACCTTCTCAAGACCTTGACCTGACCAAAAGACCTTCCTCCTCCACCAAGTCCATCTTCCAAAATGATTCAGCAAACCTGAGTAGCCTCTTCTTGTCCAACAGCTACAACCCAAAATTTCGGCCCAGCTATAGTACTACAATTTCAGCCCTTCCAGCAACCCAACAACTTCGCACGTGTGAGATAATGAGAGAAAAAATCGACTTCTTATGCTTGACAAAGACCTCCTTCTCCTTCACTAGGGTTTCCTTCCTCTTCCTTGAATTTTGCACCTTTTTCTGCCTCCAGCAACTATAGATCGAACTTGTTGGTGATATGCTTCAAATGAGGTCGAGTTGTTGCCTTTATATAGTAGAATCCGCCCCTCAATTAAGCTGACTTCTCCAGATTAAGGCCGACTTGGTGGAGGAGGCCTAAATGACCTATTTTACATAAAAATAAATTTATTGATTGATTGACAAAGCCTAAGAAGGGTATTTTACATTATGACACTTGACATGAACCCTAGAAGCCTACAATGGAGGCTTTGACCTAAAAAACATTGACCCAAGCATGAAAACCATGCTTTAATAAGTAAATTTCTTTTATAATAAAAAAACATTTTTCTTTCTTTTGAAAAATACTAAAGATCATGACTCAAATATCATTATGAAAACCGATACTAGTTACATTTTTCAACAAGCGCATCATCTAAGGTTTGATTCAGAAGATAGAGTGCCTTGATGGTAGTTAGTGTCATTGGTGGCCATCTCGCATCTAACAAGACTGAGAATCATTGGGTCCTGATCAAAATGAGTTTCATTAGCGAATGATGTTAGATCATTTTTCACACTAATGGACCATGCTTGTACCAAAGAGCCCATTAGCCTTATTGGTGGGTTTCTAAGTTGCATGGTACGAGGAAACAGAAACATGTATATGAAACAAGAATGCGCTGGAAACATGACGCCCCAAAATCAAGAAACAGGGAGCCATGACATATATACATATATTTCAAGAAATTATATTGAAACTTTGCGAGAAAACATTTAAGTTTTAACATTATAATTTAGAAAGCAAACACATATTCATGAATAAGTGAGCAAGTGACACGGCCCAAGGCCCAAGAAAATCATGCTACAACAAATACCTAGATATCATCGAAATCATTGCCTATATTGGGATACTCATCATTAATATCACCCTCTAAGCATTAAAATAAAATAGAAAACACTTAACATGTCAAATCCAGATTTTGTTTGAGTGATGGGTGCACTTTTACTAGGGTTATGATAGAGAAGTCCAACAATCAATGTCACTAACATCAAGGTACATACAGGGCCTAGTGCTCATGATTAAATGCAAGTTCCATATCCTCGTACATGAAAAATCCAATGGAAACTTTGCAATCACCCCAATCCAAAAACACTAAAACTTGATAAGTTTGCTAGCTTTTGAGTGGGATCTAAAATTCTACTAATATGAAATCCAATGAGGATGGAACCACTCTCAAACATCCTAAAACAATTAATGGTAATGTTAAAAATTGGATCTTTTTACTCTTTTTACATTACCGTTAATTACATAGCAGATTCTTAACATTACCATAATAGTAGGGCCCCTGGGTTGAATATTAGGTTGTCAATAAATTATTTTGTTTAAATAAATTATGTTTGGCCCACACGCACCACACACACACAAATGTTGTACCGCCCCACACACGTGTTGTAGGGATGTTAAAACACAGGGTATGGCACCTAAAACGTAGCTAGCACTGGGTTTCCATGTTTCCTGTGCTCAACAAGTGTCTTCATCATTTGCATTTGACCAAGTGGCTTTCTCCCAATTGCCAACTCCATATCATTTTCCAATGCAAGGCTTGTATTTGTCAAACAAGTTGCAAGTTATAGTTGTATAGGGGCAGGCATGGTTATAAATCAGCGAAGTTACCATGCAACTGTCTCCATTGCCTAATGTACAAGCACCCTTTATATAGGCTAAGTTTCCATGGATCAATTTTCAAAGTTTTAGATTATAAAGATTCAATGGTTCTCCGCACCCTACAAGGGGATGTCATCTCCTTGAATCGCCATCGTTAACCCCTAGCTATACTTGTGAATCTAGAGGGTTAAGATCCAACAAGATTCCATTAGGTTGGTTTCTTTGCAAATGCATCCCAACAATGATATTGATCAAAGCCTTTTCCAAAGTCACCTTCACTAGACTATGAGGTAGTTGTTATTTTTAGCAAATTTCTATGCCAACATAGTGACAAAAGGTGAAACAAGTGAGATAATTATTAACAACAAAGCATTACTATCAATCCAACCCTTAATGGTCAGGGCCATTTACTTGCCTAACAAGTGGCGGGCATTCAAACTCATGACAACAGGTTGATGACACACCCATTTTATAATTGATTTGATATGGCACACTCCAATCTTCACCATATGCAGCTCTCACGTATTTCACAAGGTTATTTTATAATTGATTTGATATGGCACGCTCCAATCTTCACCATATGCAGCTCTCATGTATTTCACAAGGTCATGGTGGGATCTCTCCCCCCAGAATATACAATAGGTCTGACGATCACCTTCACATAATGAGGAGGGGTATGAGTGGGCAAGGATGTTTTGAGATAGCAAGGCTTCATCCTAATTTCAAATTTGATAGAGCCCCTACAAATAATGTAGTTCTCCTAGCTCTAGGTTATCTCTTTATTCATTATTTTGACCACCCTGCAATTGACATTGTCCCTTTTGGCACTGTGTGGGGTTTCCTCCTTACAATCAATTCCATTGCAAACTGCGAACTCTTGCAAATGCACTCGATTTTGTGCCACCACGAGGAGATTATTAAGGACAAGCAAGACATAATTCAACAAGTACATGTTAGAAATACAGCCCTAGAAGCATAACTGGAGACTTTAATGGACATTCTCATCCACTAGAGACATGCTATATAGTAAGTTCAAGAGGATTGTTGGATGCTCCATTGCCAAATTGACAAGTTGACAAGTCTCCAATCGTCAGACTAAAATGAGGAATTCCACTCCACCTATATAATTTTTAATGAGAATTTCAGCTCCATCAATAATCCAACTCACAAATTTGAATTTAGCCAATTCCATAAATCGTCAAAAACAACTAAATAATTTTCAGTTATTCAAAAAACACTATCACATATCTATATCCAAGCTCCACCCCTCAAGACTCTAAATTAAGTTATATTTTCCACATAGTCCACTTGGTCTTATACCAATAGTAGAGTATTATCACATGTTTCGAAGCCTCAACACAAGTAAATTTCTATGCCAACATAGCGACAAAAGGTGAAACACGTGAGATCATTATTAACAACAAAGCATTACTATATCCAACCTTTAATGGTAAGGGGCATTTACTTGCCTAACAAGTGGCAGGCATTCAAACTCATGACAACAGGTTGATGACACACCCATTTTATAATTGATTTGATATGGCACGCTCCAATCTTCACCTTCACCATATGCCGCTCTCACGTATTTCACAAGGTCATGGTGGGATCTCTTCCCCAAGAATATACAATAGGTCTGACGATCATCTTTGCACAATGAGGGGTATGAGTTGGCAAGGATGTTTTGAGATGGCAAGGCTTCATCCTAATTTCAAATTTGATGGAGCCCCTACAAATAATGTAGTTCTCCTAGCTCTAGGTTATCTCTTTATTCATTATTTTGACCACCCTGCAATTGACATCGGCCCTTTTGGCACTGTGTGGGGTTTCCTCCCTACAATTGATTCCATTGCAAACCGCGAACTCTTGCAAATGCACTCGATTTTGTACCACCACGAGGAGATTATTGAGGGCAAGCAGGACACAATTCAACAAGTACATGTTAGAAATACAGCCCTAGAAGCATAGCTGGAGACTTTAATGGACATTCTCATCCAGTAGAGACATGCTATACAGTGAGTTCAAGAGGATTGTTGGATGCTCCATTGCCAAATTGACAAGTTGACAAGGCGACTTGTCTCCAATGAAGTCGCCGGACTAAAATGAGGAATTCCACTCCATCTACATATTTTTAATGAGAATTTCAGCTCCATCAATAATCCAACTCACAAATTTGAATGATCAAGCTCTCGAGATGGATTAGGCAACAGTTGAGATGGCTGGCACCCCTCAACAACAAGGTTAATTTTGACGTACTGTAAAGTTTTCCTAATTCTTAACATTTACAATTGAATCTACTATGTAAGGCTTTATTGTATAAAGCTGAAAATCTATATTCTAGTATTGGATAGTCAGAATTCAAACCCTCTGCTTATTCCTCTGCTTTGAATTCAAAGCACATCATCAAAAGGTGCTCCTCCATTTTGTCACTTGGCTGCATGCAGGCCACATATTTCACTCAACATAAATCTCCCAGTTTCTGTTTTAAAAAAAAAACATCTATGCATACCCAACCTCCTGAGATCTAACCAAGTAACCTGGACAATTCCTCTTATTTCATTACAAGCAATCATTCTTCATAATTGTCCAGGTTTTGATGTCCAGTTTAATAATATATGTTGTACATGATGAAATACCAGATAAATCACATCACCTACTGCAAATGAAACAAGGACAAAGTAGAGGTGGCTATGATACTACGACAGGAGAGTAGCTACAGAGGCTAAACCCTTTTATTATATTTTATTATACCCATTTTTGAATTAGTGGAAAAAGGTAAGTATATAAGCTTATGGTGAAGGCCATGAGGCATTAAGATAGCATGCATATTTAATCTTAACTTCTTGCATTAAGATAGCATGCATATTTAATCTTAATTTTTTTTGTGATTTGGGGTTTCACTTATTCATTATTCTCATTCATCTTTGGTGTTCTTACCTCTTGTAGAGAAGGATCTTATTGCTGAAAGGATTATTGTGGTTGGGTATTAATGCTTGGTATTAGACCAGCATGAGAAGGTGCATGACTGTATATATGCCTTGGTGTCACTGATGAAATTATCCATGGCTAAGAGTTTCTGGAGCTTTTGGCATTGAGATTTTCTGACCAATAACACTAAGGCCCTGAAAAAAAGGGAATATCCTGAGGGGCTACATTGGTAAAGAACGGATTCATTTCCTTGGGTTGTGCAGATTGAAGAAGAAAGAGAGTTGGAAGTGAGGGGCTACATTGGTAAAGAACGGATTCATTTCCTTGGGTTGTGCAGATTGAAGAAGAAAGAGAGTTGGAAGTTGAGATTGCTATTGAATTCGTTGAATAACCTTGGCAACTATCACCGTTGTGTATGCACTAACTGTCTGTGAATCATAGGGTTGACCCAGGCATCCATCCTTATGGAATCATAGATTGAGCTTGAGGCTGGCTAATTGTAGAGAGTGATTGTGCAGCAAAGCCTTTGATTAGGTGGAACAGATGACATTTGTAGTCAATTGGTGAATCTTTCATTAAAAAAAGTGTTTTTTTGTGTTTTTTGTATTTAATTCCGCGGTGTTATTTAAATGATTGTAATTATTTTAATGTTGTGTATGATTATGAGCATTTGCATTGCACATATTTAGTGTTACTTAGTAAATTACATGAAGTTGTGTTTGTCATGCGTTGTATCTTGCATTTCTTTATTTTGTCAAATTACACCAAAGAAATTGAATTTTCAAGGGTGCTCGGGCATTGGGTACGTCACATAGAACAAAGTTGGTTATCAATAAATACACACATCTAAATGTTCAACATTGAAGCATTCTCACTGTTGTATAGTGAACAAATTGTGTTTCAATTCGAGAACTTTCAAAAAAAGAGCACAGGACTGAAGCTTGTCTGTGTCAAAGATAAATTATCTGTCAACACAAATGATTTTCTTTACTGGCATAACTTAAAAGCAACATTTTTTCAAGTTATAAAACTATAATAACACAAGAAAACGATTATCCCAGCTAGCTTAACCACATTAACTACTGTGTTAAAAGTTTTAAGAACAGCATATTGGACAACGTCATTTGATGTTAGGCACCCGTAATCTGTCAATGGCGGGAAAGGAATTGTACATTACCATTGTTGAACCTACCCACTAAGAAGTTTCAAGCATAGCTGAGTTAAAAAGAACATAACTATGGAAAAATGCTTGAAGTTTGAACTAAGTTGCATCATCTAGAAATTCAATAACAATGACCAACATTCGATGAACAGCTATATAGCCAAATATTCATGGTTCTGAGCACTTCAACATGGTTTTTGTTTCATCACATTTGAAAACACATTATTCAAAATTACGATACTTATCTACAGAAAGACCCTGCATGTATGAGATATAAGCAATTAAGGTAAACAGATATCTAATCAAAGATCACTCCACATTCCAGCAACACCCATCAACAACATTACCAAAGCCCCATGAGTACAAGTTATTACAACCAGTCTTTGTAAATAATTCTAGGAATAAAGCGATATGTTTAATCGGACAAATGCAACTTAAGCTTCAATTTGTATATTCAAAATAATCATGCTAACATTTGTACAACCAAACTGCCAAAATCTTTTAGTTCAGTTGAAGAGTTATCTCAGCATCTGAACATTTCATAAACGTCAATAAAATGCTCTCTATTAACTGATGGATCAGGTGAAACAAAATCCTTCAACATTTCATAGCAATTCAAAAGGTTGTAAGAAAAGAAAATTTCTCCCACCCAATTCCATTTTCTTATGTAACAAAAGTAGTACAATTGCTAATTATATCCTACCAAAAATCCTCCCTCTAATAATGTACATACTGTGGTTGAGCGAATGTGATTCAATCCAGCAAGAAGTAACAGGTGAAGACGTTGAAACAAAGTCAATTTCTGTAATGAAATTCATTTACCTGATAGTAACAAACTTATTTGTACCATGCTTTGCCCAGTAACTCTTCAAATCTATTGGGTAATTTAGATTAAAACCTTCAGCCCCAAGCCTCTCTAACAATTTCCTGAACGCACCCCCACTCATTTTCCTTCCAGCCACACGGGCACCTCGCCTATTGGGATTCATCGGAAGGGGATACATAGATATACTAGTCGTGCAACAAGCTGACTGCCAACCACCATTCCCCCACCTGTAACATTGTTGAGCCACTCCAGTGCAAGTGCAAACAGGAATAGGCATAGTTGAAATATCAAAGACAATTCCATTAATCACAACATCTAGATTTTTTTGTTCTTTCTTGACAACAGTGACTTCCCCGTTTAAGCCTTCCTCGGTTGTGCCACTAGGTTTTCTCTGTTTTTTTTGCCTCAGACTTTTAGGTTCAGAACCGTCAGATTTTCTCTTCGAAGGACTTTCCTTTTCTCCATCTTTTTTCTTCGATGTACGCTTAGCCGTTTTCTGAGCTTCTTCAAATGGTAGAGTCTCTAAGACAGAAGCAGGAAAAGCGACATTAATAGGTCGCATGGTTTGATATTCCCTTGCAGAAAATGTAGGATTTTCTGCTAGCACTTGTAAAATCTTTGCATTGGATAGAGTTCCACACGTAAGGCTTCTCTGGCCATTCCAGCCACCATCCCTAGCATAGTTGAGAGCAGCTGCTGCTGCATCACGCTCCAAGATTGCAGTGTTTCGATCTGCATAAGCCACATCCCTTTGAAAGATGGCAGTTTCCTTTTCAGCAAATGCAGCTTTCTTTTCAGAAAATGCAGTATTCCTTTCGAGGATAGCTGCATCACGCTCTGCAAGTACAGACATAAATTTCAATCCTGGATGGTCCTTTACAGATTGCTCAAGAGTATCCCAATGCCGTATGTCCAATCTACCTTCATCATCCATGTAGACAAGGCTTTCAAGTCCCCCCTTAGTTTGGAGGCTTAATTTGTCAACTTACTCCCGAAGGTTTCATAAACTCAAGACGTACTCCTGATAAATTAAAAACAAAATAATGCAAAAGTAATTATCATCGAAGTACTAAATACATAATTTACCACTCCATGTCAACTATTGTCCAGAAAGAATCCAGCATAAAATAACAGAGGCAGGCCATTGGAAAAACCAAACCAATACTATGAAGTTTACATCATATGTTACAGCATGAATAAATTAATTATTTATTTCCAGTTTTTAGACTGGCCAACATCTTTGAGTTAAGACAATATCTTACTGTCGGATAAACTACGCTCACCATGTATCTAATTTAATTATTGACAGTCTTTTTATACCGAACTGTTGACAAAATTTTCACAAGAATGATTTGAAATAATTTTTGACAAATAAACTATATCTGGCCATCCTTGAAGCGTTTTTTGAGGTATTTTATTAGGAAACAATTTACCTGTACTTTAGTTTTTTGTGGAAACATTATATAATCAGGTAACATTGATTTAATGAAAAGAAACCCTTCAGGACATTATATTTACTCTGTAGCAGATAAAGTTGGCAGGAAACAGGACCTTCAGGACATTATATTTACTGTGTAGCAAATAAACTTGGCGGGAAAAAGGCCCTTCAGGACATTATATTTACTGTGTAGCAGATAAAGTTGAAACCTAAACAATTATATTATTATAATTTAAATGAAAAATTACGCCAATTGTAATGTCTTATAATTTGTTGATCAGTTGTTCACCCTTCTAGGGCAGCATGACGCAAGAGGGAAGTACTAAGCCAATTGCAATGCTAGAATTTGTGATTAATGTTTGACCCTTAGAGCAGTCTGAGGCCAGATGTAAGTATTAGGCCAACACATTGTGATGCTTCTGGAGTTTAAAAATATTCATTTAAAATACTAAATAATTTGGGATTAAAAAATTACAAAATATAAAGAAAATCAATAGAGTCAACATATATATATATATATATTCACTACTAAGCTGCTCAATAGATATACTACCACCAAGCTGAAATTTTTTCTAAAAGTTGCTAAATCTCACCCACCCACCGGTTTAAAAAAAAACACTGCCTGGAAATATACCCCAATATCAAATTACTGCATAAAATAACCCCAAACCCCGATATACACTTCCTGAGGTAGCCATTAAATTTGAATTCAAAGGTCAAACATTTTTTTTCAGAAAGAAAAAAACGGCCAGACGCCCAGATTTTCAATATGTATTTATGCCCTAACCTCCAAATCTACCTAAGCTGCTTACTATAAGCCAGGCCTAATGAAGTTGCTCAGATATTTAGCCGAGTCTCTGCTAAAAATGGTGAACATACTGGAGGAGCCAAAAGAAGTGGGAGAAATGGGGCTGGAGAAAGATGGAAAAAGGGAAGGAAAGCGGAAGTATATATATTATGTATATATACACACCATGCAAACTATAAAAAAAAATATCCATACACTGAACGATATTGAAAAATATAGACAGAAGACAAATAGATAGATCCAAAATACCTACTCTGTAAAATAAGAGATATTGGCGAATGATCTCTCTGCTCTGTACTTCTAGTACCAATTTTTTTTCGGTGCTGTTGTCCGCTGCGAAGCTGCGTAATTGCATAAGCAGTGGTGGTGCCAATATATATATTTATATTAGGCGGATTTGAAAGGCGTCTCAACCCAAATTTTTAATTCAGTAGCGGTGGTCAGTGGAGTAATTAAAGCTAAGGGGACGGGCGAGAACCGAGATGCTCTTCCGCTCACAAAACAAAGCCACGTGTCCGCTCTCCTCCGCCGTCCCCGTCCTCTCTGGTTTCAAAAGCCGTGGCTTGCATATATAAAAGTAATCCATGACACTGACCCAAAAAAGACAGTGAGGGTTCTATCAAAAAATTATTTTTTTGGTTTTAACTAGGTTGAGCCGAGGCTGTTTATTGGTTATTATGTTTTTATACGCAAAGTTTTTGTTTAGCTGAAAAAAAGAATTTACAAAAACTAACATTGATTCTAATATAGTAATGGGTCTTATATATTTTTTTATAATATTA
>APFE030751704.1:74614-96518 GCA_000404065.3 Pinus taeda
TTTATGAATATAATTTTGGCCAGGGTCCTAGAGTCAAAATTAGCCGTTAGGTAGCCGTTGGAGTCTCTGCTCAGTCTATTTAACTTGCTAAATAATAATAAGATTAAATTTATGAATATAATTTTGGCCAGGGTCCTAGAGACAAAATTAGCCCTTAAGTAGCGGTTGGAGTCTCTGCTCAGTCTATTTAACTTGCTAGGCCAGATCTGTTTCTTCAACTTGTCCTGACGATGAACCACACTAGTTGGTTCGAAACGGGTCGACAAAGATCTTTGTCATGTGATTTACGCTGAAGCTCTTCTTATAACTAATTTTATCATTATTATAATTTAGATAAATAATTTATATTATGTCCTTTTCATTCATTAAATATGATATTTTAAAATATATACTAAATTCCGGTATTTTAAATCATTTATAATATCATAAATAATATTCAAATTGATATAAATACATAGAATATTTAAATGGATATCATTTTTTTTGATTATTATAATAAGTTATTTAATAAGATTTGTTTGCCTTATTTATATTTTCAATAATTGATTATATTTAATATATTGATATATTGAAATTTATTTAATAAAAATGTGGATATATAAGTGAAATTTTATTTTATTTTTAAATTATATATATAAGTTATTATATGATTCATTAATGATATTATAAAATTTTTTTTGAAATGTATTATACTTAAAATATTAGATATGATGTCAAGCTCTATATACTTTATCACTATTATGAAGTCTACACATAAAACAAAAAGGACCATGCATTGTCACATGTAATTCTATAGTATTTATAAGAGTATAATTTCCAAAATGTGTCCAAAAATATTTTAAATTTGACTTTTATAGCTCTAGATTACTAATGAAGGATTGTTAATATGTGATTCCCTTCAATGCCACTTTTATAACTATGTGTGGTACCATTGGCCCAACACAACTCTCCTCCACTGGTAGGTGAGGGAGAAGTGAGTAACACCTACCATGTGAATTTTAAACATTATTAGGAAAATAAGAGACCCATTAATTGACCTTTACTATTTTTTTGTTCAAAGTTGATCTAATGTTAGCCTATAAATATGTACTTATATTGTATATGTGGATTTCATTGTTCAAAGTTGATCCAATGTTAGGTTATAGATCTATAGTTGAATTGTTTATATTAAGGATATGGTAAACTTCTAACATTATCTCATTTTTAAAAAGAGGTTCTAATTCATTTGATCCAACATTAGCTTATACATCTGTTGTAGAATTGTTTATACATCTGTTGTAGAATTGTTTATGTTAAGGATATGGTAAACTTCTAACATTATCTCGTTTTTAAAGAGAGATTCAAAATTAGTTTTGGTAAAGAGCTCAATTTGAGATCATATGAAATTTTGATTTCAAAAGCTCTATCATACAACTTTCTTAATCTTTTAATTTAAGAAAACTATAGTGATTTTGGAAAGTCATTTTTTAATACTTTTTAAGCTAAAATAATCTTCTTAATATTTTAACTTAAGAAAACTATAGTGATTTTGGAATGCTTTTCTTAATATTTTTTAAACTAAAATATAAAATTGTAAGATTTACTATAGGTGATTCCATTGCAATAAACTTTAACCATCTTCTTCCTCATATATATTTAAAATATATTTACAAGTACATTGATTTAAGTTTTTTTCCAAGAACAATGAGATTTGGATTAGTATATATTTTATACTTAATTTGATAAGAAGGCAATATACACATACTAAAAGGGTGACAAGTATGAAGTTGTCTAATTATGCTAATTTTTAGAGATTTTGGTTGGAATTGGACAAAATAATTTTCATGAAATCTTGTTTTTTGTTGTCATCTTCGAATTCTTCTTGGAACCTAATTGTATAGAATTCACAAATCAAACTTGTTATTCCAACAAATTTCTATAAAATTTTGGTAAAATTTAACTTAAAAATATCCTCAAAACTTCCAAAATTTAAAATAATTAAATTACATATAAATACTTTATCAATAAATATAAAAAATACATAAAAATACTTTATATACATGAATATAAATTTGATTTATATATATATATTTAATTATAAACACATAATATCTCACCCTTATTTAATATAATGTATATATATTATTATTTATTTATTATTTATATTAGTTTTAAAATATTGTATATATATATTATATATATTTTATATTTTAAAAATTATAACGAATCTTATTTAATAATTTTAATCTACAATGATTTGAAAACAAATTCATATAAAATGTAGATTTATTATTTTTTTAATTTATATATATCGTTGTTAATGGAACGCATGGAAGAATTTCCAACTCATCGATGATGTTTCCACACGTCCGAAGAAACAAAGTTCGAAATTGAGGATGACGTCAACGGTAGTTGAAATGTGATGTACTCTTATATTTTTTGAGGAATTTCCTATATGTAAACGACCCCTATGTAAACACCTAGTTCAAAAGATAGCATTTTCAAATTATATAAAATATATTAAGATAGCATTTTTAAATTTATACAATTTTTATATTTTTATTGATAATTAATTTTATATAGTATTTATAATTTAATAGTAGATGAGTTTTTTACATTAATAGCACATTAAAAATGATAATAATAAATAAGGTTAATAGTAGTCGTGGTTGTTGAAATTATATATAGTTAAATGGATCCTTAATTCCTGTATTTATAATTTTTTTGGGACTCTTACAAGGTGATTTTTATCTTTTTCCTTGTTCATCATAGTTGTAGATAGTCTAGGGAGGTATATCAAGGCTACGATGAATCAAGATATCCTTAAAGGACTTCACATTTTGGGTCAGGATTTAGTTATAACTCACCAACAGTTTGTAGATGATATTATGTTTTTTGGTGAGTTTTCTCTTCAGGAAGCGAGGGCTTGTAAAGCAATTCTTGCAGATTTTCAGGAGGCTTCAGGAACTATGATAAATGGGGACAAATTGCAGATATTTTTCTTCGACACCAGATAATCGGTGCAAACTCATTTAGCTCGAAGGTTGGGTTTCCAAATCAACAACTTACTAGTTAGATACTTGGGTATCCCGCTAGTAACGAATTCTCTCAAGACTTCTTGTTGGGAAGATATAATGCAGAAGATCACCAAAAGATTGGACAATCGAGCATTTTGATCCTTGAATGTGGCAGGTTGTGTAACTCTTCTGAAATCAGTCCTCCAGGCTCTGCCTATATATCAACTTTCAGTCCTTCTAGCGCCAAAAATGAATGTACAAGGATATCACCTCAAAGTTTAGGAATCTACTATGGCAATGAGTGAAGCAAATTAATGTTGATTTTTGTAGCATCGGATGTGTTCTAGCCATGAAAATTTGTAGACATGCTAGAATACATGTATTCTCCAAAACCTATAAATCATTTCTGGAAATTCCACCTAGAGATGACTTAATTAAAATATTTAATTAAGTCATGGTGAGAATCTTCTAGAAGATGAAATGGATCGATTTCTAGTTAATCTTACGCATCGATTATGTTTTAATCTTGGTCATTGAAGCTTCAAAGAGAGATTATAAGAACAAATTCGATGGGGGTTGGAGAACACAATTGAGGAGCAAGGAATTCGATATTGCTGCGAAAATCGAACTCTAAAGTAGCAGTTGTGAGTTGTCGGAGGTGATTCAGTAGCTTCAAAGAAGTGAGAGAGGGGTAGGGGTAGTAAGGCCTGAAGGAAGTTTTTCCAGACCGGTGAGTGCATAGCAAAGAGAAAACGTACTCCACAAAGAGGTTGATCCAGTGCAGAGAAGCAGCGTAGAGCTTCAGAGGGAGATCTTTATTTTTCTAAGGAGAAATCGAGATTTAGGGGCAGGAGACGGAGTGGGAGCCCGGAGGCCAGAATATCAAGTTTCCAGAGCAACAATTGATCAACAAAGTGAGAGAGACGTTAGTCCAAGCAACGCTAATGCAGATCCGCGTAGGATGGCGCAGAGGCAACAAGGAGTAGCTCATCTTGAGCTAAGGTTAGTGTCAGATAACCAGTGGAAGTGAGATTTTTTCTCACTGGACTTCTGTCAGTCATTTTCTCTATACGGAAAGATATATTTGAACTTCCATATATTTGTACTTAGGTTCACTACTGCATAATAATAAAACCATCACCTGTTGCACCTATTTTCCCAAGTTGGGCTTTTCCGGGGACATTGGTCCAAAAATAACTGTGTTTATTGTGTGTGTGCATCTATTCTTCCAGTGTGCTTATTTCTTCCGCAATATTGTATTTATGAAGGCTGCAATGTATATGTTTCTATATTTGTCATAGGAAACTCCAAGTAATTTGTTTGATTAATTTAACAAATAGAAGAAACATTATCAGTTGGTGCAGTAGGATTCGGGATCATCAAATCTTCACATGGTATCAGAGCACAGATCGTAAGTCGGAGAGTTCAATAGCAAAAGAGGAGAAGGAGGTTTGAATTTTTGCGTATGCAGCAATTCTCACCCCAGAGGCAGTGCAATCCTTGGGCCAAGAGGGTCGAGTTTTGAGGAAAGGTATATTTCTCTTAGTGAGTGGACAGAGAAATTAGATTTTCCAAATTGAATCTTACCAGAGGCGGAAGGGAATAATAGTATTTTTCTTACAGAGCAGATCTTCAGCTAGGACGCAAATTTTGCAGCAGTTTGCTAGTGCAAATAGCGTCAGGAGGAAGGAAGAGCATACACTGAGGGAATTCTTTCCTTAGGGGACTTCTAGCACAGAAGTTCGAATTTTCCTAACAGAGCAGCAATAGTTGTGTGCAGAGTTTCTCACTCCATAAGGGAGTGTGAATAGCTGGGCAGTAGCCGCGCAAAGGAGAAGAGGAGGAATTCGACATTTTTAGAGAGATTGCATCAATAGGGCTGAGAGATCAGAATCGATGGAGGGAGCCTTCAACTATGTGATCTGGAAGACAAAAATTTCTTGTCTTCTAGATGAATATGATCTCAAAACTTACATCTATAGTGTGGTAGCTATACCCGCAAATGTAAATCCGTTGAAAGCCTGCAAGAAGGAGATGGTGAAGGCAAAGAGGTTGATTCTCAATGGGGTTTGAGATCACGTAGTGTCTCACATAGCTAGCAAAGATATTGCCTGACGGATGTGGGAGGCTCTTGTTATGCTGTAAGAGGGATCTTCTAAGCAGCGGAAGATGTATCTTGAGAAGAAGTTGAGATGCATGAGGATGTAGAAAGGGGAGCGTATAGACCCCTTCTTACTAGGCTTCAGGATGTTCGAGACCAGTTGTCTTCAGTAGGGTCAACACTCCAGCCTACAGAATTGGTGTGATTAGCTCTGAACATCGTTTTCGAAGAATGGTAATTTTTCGTCCAAAGTATATTGGGCAGAGAAAAATTGTTATTGGGGTCATATGTGGGTTGATCTACAGTAGGAGGAGATGAGGCTAGATTTGGTGAAAAGCACCATCACTGGCAGTAGCAGTAGCAGTGGGACGAAGCAAGCAAAGGAAAAGGAAGATGTTTCCCTCACATCAAAGGGGCAGCAAGAGTAGCGCAGGAGGAAGAAGGACATTTCTAAGATCAATTGCTTTAGGTGTGGTGAGCTTGGTCACTACAACACTCAATGTCCTCTCAGAAATAAGGACAAGGAGGAGAAGTCGGATCAACAAGTTTCATCCCCAGAGATTGACAGGTTGTCCTCCAGATTGGAGGAATAGTTTTCCATGATCACCGAGATACCTCTAGGGGTGAGATGGGGTGATTTTGTTTTGTAGCTCCAAATAGCTACAGGATGGGCAGGATTCTTGAGGAGGTCCACCTCATGAATATGTACCTTGTTATAGGAGCCCATAATATGCAGTAGTAGGATGGATCAGTGACAGTTGGTGCAGTCAAGTGCTAGAGTGACATATGTAGTAGCTAGTAGTAAGTCAGACAATGGGCAACACAGAGTAGAGTTGGTAGCAATGTAGATGGCACATAACAGAGTCAGTAGCAATGCGGAGGCTTTAGTGATAGCGCAAAGTCTAGTAGCAGTCAGGACTCAGGTGACAGGTGCATCATACTGACCAAAGTTGGTTCAATTTTTTGGATGTTTTTCTTTTGCATTTGTTGTAGTTGCAACAACAACATATGAAGAGGGAGTTGCAGTGCATATGTAGTGATGATAGCAGTTCAACAGGGTTAGCAACAGCACGGATGCAGAGTTTATTAGAGTTGCACAGTATTTGGTGGGCAGCAACAATGTAACGGGAGGTGGTGCAAAGACATGGGTTGTAGCACTAGAACACATTCCTCGCTAAGAGGGAGTGTTGATTTTTGTAGCATCGGATGTGTTCTAGCCATGAAAATTTTGTGGAGAGGCTAGAATACATGCATTCTCCAAAACCCAAAAATTATTCATGGAAATTCCACCTAAAGACGACTTAATTAAAAAAATTTAACAGTTCCTAAGTCTAAACTTAGGAAATATGGTTAATTAAAAGGTATTAATTAAGTCATGGTGAGAATCTTCTAGAAGAATACATGGATCGTTTTCTAGTTAATCTTAGCCATCAATTTATGTTTTAATCTTAGTCGTTGAAGCCTCAACAAGAGATTATAAAAAGAAATTCGATGGGGGTTGGCGAACACACTTGAGGAGCAAGGAATTCAATATTGTTGTGAAAATCGAACTCCAGAGTAGTAGCTGTGAGTTGTCAGAGGTGATTCAGTAGTTTCGAAGAAGTGAGAGAGGGGCAGGGATAGTGAGGTCGGAAGGAAGTTTGTCTAGTCCAGTGAGTGCATAGCAAAGAGACAGTGTACTCCACAAAGAGGTTGATGCAGTGCAGAGAGGTAGCATAGAGCTTCAGAGGGAGATCTATATTTTGCTAGGGGAATTCGAGATTTAGGGGTAGGATCCGGAGTGGGAGCCTAGAGGCCAAAAGAACAAGTTTCAAGAGCAGCAGTTGATCAACTTTGAGAGAGAGACACTGGTCCAAGAAAGGCTAATGTAGATCAGCATAGGGTGACTCAAAGGCAGCACAAAGGAAACAAGGAGCAGCTCATCCTGAGCTAAGGTCAGTGTTGGATCACTGGTGGAAGTGAGATTTTTTCTCACTAGACTTTTGTCAAACATTTTCTCTATATGGAAAGCTAGATTTGAGCTTCCATAGATTTGTACTCAAATTTACTATTGCATAATAATAAAACCCACAGTTGTTGCACCAGTTTTCCCAAGTTGGGTTTTTGCGAGGACATTGGTCCAAAAATAACAATGTTTATTGTGTGTGTGCATCTATTCTTCCAATGTTTTTATTTCTTCCACAATATTATATTTGTGAAGGCTGCAATGTATATGTTTTGATATTTGTTGTAGGAAATTGCAAGTAATTTGTTTGATTAATTTAACAAATAGAAGAAACATTATTAGTTGCTACAATAGGATTCGAGATCACCGAATTTTCATAATTAAGAAGTGGCATTGGCGACATGGAAAACTCGTCGGGGGTCTAGGTCTACGTGATCCATAATTTTTTAATAAAGCTCTGGGAGCAAAGCTATGGTGGCGTTGGTTACAAGGAAGAACAAAACTCCAGAAGAAAATATGGGGCAGAAAATATAGCATATACACTAATCAAGCAAGGAAACTTCGGACTGAAGACTACCCCTTAGGTTCATCCATTTGGAACCTTACAAAGGAGAATAAGCATTTGATTAAAGATCATTTGTTTTGGGAGATTAGAGGTGGGAAAACTCCCTAGTTCTAGGAGGATGCATTGTAGCAACTCCTCCTCTTAGGGGACAAAGAAGACTTGAGACCCCTCAAACATTTTACAACTATTCAGGTAGCGATAAAAGTGGCAGATTTTTGGAAATAGACCTCCCCATAAGACTCATGGAGAGAATGGAAATCTCAAGAGAATTGGCTCGGAGACCAAGCAATGCATTCATGGCCTATCCTTGAGCAATATCGTCTCGATAAGAATATTTAGATTGCACTAGACTCAGACAAGTTGTGGTGGAGTTACAAACAAAAGGGGATGTTTACATTGCAGGAAGCTTATAAGATCATGGCTAGTCTTTTAGAGGTTCAACATGAATCTTTTTGGCAAAGGATTTGGACTAGCAAACTATGGCCTAATATTTCCCACCTTTTATGGATCCTCTATAGAAGGAAGCTCTTAACATGGCAAAATCTCCAGAAGAAGGGATCTATACGTCCAACCATATGTCCCCTTTGTAGGTAGTAGGAGAAAATAATGAAGCATCTGCTAAATACATGTCCATTTGTGGAAGGAATTTGGAATCAGGTGCTTCTCCTATATGGCTATTTGGATTGATCCCCTAACACTCTATGTGAAATTTTGGAGACATGGTGTCTAAAGTTGTTCAAGGGCCTAGTGGTTAACAGAACTTGGGTGCTAGTTTTTGGGTTTGTATTATGGAATGTTTAGAAGGAGCATAATAGTATAATATTCAAGAACCAAAAGAATTGTCAGGAGTATGTATGGCACATCATTAGGAAGGACATTAAGTAAATGATTCTCTTAGAATCCTGGGGCACGGAAGATTCTCTTCCCCCTACTAGATTTATTAAATTAAATTCAATGGGGCCTCCAAAGGAAACCTAAAACCACCTGGATATGGAGGGATCTTTTGATATTGGCAAGGAAACACTCTTAAGTTCTTTGTTGGAAATTGTGTTATCACTAGTAACAATGTTGTTGAATTCACAACCTTAGAGAGAGGACTAAGAATAGTGTGGGATGAAGGTTTCTCAAGGATTTAGTTGGATAGTGACTGTCAACTCATCATTGCTACAACTCAAAAACTCATTTACGGTAATCCAATGAGAAAAGTGGTTACAAGTTGGAGGCTAGAGCTCGTGGTGACTTATATATAGCAACTGATAACACATTTCTCCTATGTAATCACATCACACACTCAAAGAACTGGGAATAAAGTAGTGGACCTGCTAGTGAATTAGGTTAGTCAAGAATGGGATCTTAATATGGTTTCTCCTCCCTGGCCACTGCAATCTCGAGCTAAATGGATAGAATAATTGGCTAGTATCGTGGCTAATGATGGTGTGCCCCTGAAGGGGGTGAATGATCTAAGGGAGGAGGGTCGCAATTCTAATGATCCCTAATGGTCTTGGGTTTTATCTTGATTCTACGTGTTGTTATGCAACCAACTCACAGAGAAGAAGAAAAGATAAATCAATGACTTAAAAATTATCTTGTTCGAGCGGAAAACCTCTTTTACATTACATAGATGAACAATTCTTATATGATACAAATGATAAGACCTCCTTGGTATATATAAAGGAGTCTAAGGGGTCACAATATAATCAGAGCCTACATAACAATAATAATGTAAGTGTGCCACAATAACAATATTGGGCTTCTATGGGGCACAACAATAACAACATGGGGGATACATGGGCACAACAATAACAATAGGGGGCTACACTAACAATAAAAATAAGGGGAATACACTAATATTATAGGCACCTAACATGCCCCTCTCCTTCAAAAAATTGTTGTCCTCAACGCTTGAGAAATTTCATATGATTTTGTATAAAATTTGCATCCTTCCATATGGAATCTTTAGCGAGTGAGTACTTCCATTTAATGAGATACTCTAAAATGAATCAATTATGTAGTTGTTTGGTTCTTGTTTCTGTGACTGCTTCAGGCTTAAATATGATTTTTACTTCTTCGCTAAGTCCTAGAAACATTGTTTGAACTCGGAGCTTGTCATTGATAACCTTCTTTAAGCATGAAACATGGAAAATTGGTGTACTCGGGAAGATGCAAGCAACTCCAATTTATATGCCATAGTACCAATATTTTCAACACCTTGTAAGGACCATAGTACTTGGTGATGATTTATTATCCTTCTTATCTTGCTTGAGGGACATTTGCTTGTATTGTTGTAGCCATAAAAATACCCAGTCGCCTACAACAAAACTTCTTTCACTACGATGTTGGTACGTTTGTTGTTTCATTCGATTTTGTGCCAAAGTGAGGTTATCCTTTAATAGTTGGAGAAATTGTTGTTGATGCTTGATGTGATCTTCCACTACTTGAACCTTGGAATTTCATCTTAAACATGATGTGATGGATGATGGATGATATCCATAAAGTGCCATAAATGGGATCATTTTTATTGAGTATGGGAGGAAGTGTTATACCACCATTCAGCTAGAGGTAACCACTTGAACCATTGTGTTTTTTTATCAGATACAAAACAACGAAGATATCCTTCCAAAGATTTGTTATCTCAGTTTGTCCGTCAAATTGAGGATGATAAGGTGAGCTATGAGCTAATTGAGTATCAAGTGATCTGGATCTTGTGGGGAGGCCCCCAAGATATAAAAAAATGAAATGCGAGAAGAAAAGAGGAGAACACACAATAAATAAAACCACAAAGATTTTTTTTGTTAAAATAGAGAATAACTATAAAAGCTACATTGTGGTGGACAATATGTCCTTTTACCAACTGTGACTTGTTAATTATAGCCTTTTTTAGTTACAATACCCCGCGTAAATTCCATGGGTGGGTAAATACTATAGGTGAATTAATATCATGGGTTGATGTCACTTACAATAACATGGGTGGATAAATATCATGGGTGGATGAACACCATGGGTGGATGTCACTTACAATACCATGTGTGGATGAATACCATGGGTGGATAAATACCATGGATCAATGAATACCATGGATAAATGCCACATACAATACCATGGGTGGATGCCACTTTCCATTCAGATCATTCCTCCATCCCTAAGAAGCAATGGTCTGCATTACATGAACTTCCCTCCTTAGAAGCCTTCGTTGAATATGAAGAGTCATTAAATAGAAGGGTCTTGTGTGGTTAGCCCATAATTGTGATGAACGAACATCTGAGGATAGAGATACCCTGTAATGCTTGTGACCAACTGTGGTACTGACAATGTGCGGCCTAGCAAATGGACTTCAATGAAGTGTGGGTTTGTGGATGAGTCATAACCATGACAAACGAAGATCTTAGGATAGAGATAGCCTGTAATGCTTGTGACCAATTGTGATACTAACATTGTGGGGCCTAGAAAATGGGCTTCGATGACAAGGGTTTTTTGTGGTTGACCCATAACCTTAGGTTTGTGGATAACCCATAACCGTGATGCTTGTTAGTCTTCTTGGTAAAAGCATGGTGGCTTGTTAGGTAGATTCTCTTATCCAATGAGATGTTGTAATGCCTTTTTTCACATTATAGACCTCTTGCTACAACATTTTTTATAATTTCTACTATAGGTAGTGAAATCAAATTCCATTAAAGACCCATTTTAGGTATTGAAGACATATTTGCATTGATATAAGACACAGGAAATTTGATGACTTGTGAAGTGAGAAAATGATTCCAAAAACTCATGATACTCACTGTCGTGCAACGTTCCAGACATGTGTAACTTCAATTGCTCATATCTCTCAAACCCGTAAATGAAATCAAATTCCATAAAATACCCATTTGAGCAAATAGAAAATAATTTGAAATATTTTATGCCTTCTAAAATGTTATATGGATATCATAGCACTTGCATGAAGTTTGTTGAATATTGTTTTAAAACTTTGAAACTGAAATATGCTTCGAACCCTCATTCCCATGGAGCCGTAACATGAATCCGATACCACTAATCCAGATCTTGTGGGGAGGCCCCCAAGATCTAAAAAATTTAAATGCTAGAAGAAAAGAGGAGAACACACAGTAAATAAAACCATAATGAATTTTTTTATTAAAATAGAGAATAATTGTAAAAGCTACATTATGGTGGAAAAGTTGTCCTTTTACCAACTGTGACTTGTTACTTATAGCCTTTTCTAGTTACAATACCATGGGTAAATTCCATGGGTGGGTAAATACCATGGGTGAATGAATACCATGGGTAGATGTCACTTACAATACCATGGGAGGATAAATACCATGGGTGGATGAATACCATTGGTAGATGTCACTTTAAATACCATGGGTAAATTCCATGTGTGGATGAATACCATGGGTGGATAAATGCCATGGGTGAATTAATACCATGGATAGATGCCACTTACAATACCATGGGTGGATGTCACTTTCCATTCGGATCACCCAAACAAGAAAATAATTTCATCCAAACATTTCCAGTGAAAATGGGATCTCTGTCACTTACAATAATCTTTGGGTTTCCATGTAGCTTTTGAATTGTTTCCATAAATGCAATAGCAATTGTATTAGATTTAAAAGGATGAGATAATGCACAAAAGTGTGCATACTTGGTAAGTATATCAATTACCACCATGGTGACACTCTTTCCTTTAGACTTGGGTAAACATGTGATAAAATCCATTGAGACTTCCTCCCAACATTGACTTGGAATGGCTAAAGGTTATAACAGACCCGAGGTCTTAATTGTCTCAACTTTATTTTGTTGGAAAACCAAACATTCTGCCACAAAATTTTTGATATTAGATTTAAATCCCTCTCAAAAAAGTTCCTTCTTGACCCTATGGTAAATTTTTAAAAATCTTGAGTGCTCTCCTAAGGGGGAGGTGTGCAATTCCAAAATAATATTTTTCCTGAGTTGGGAATTCTTACAAAGTGTTGACAGAGCCAAACCCACTAACATTCAAGGGGATCTCCCTGATAAGAAGTCCCAAATAGACCTCAAACCGTTTGGAGTAGGAGTCCCAACAATGGGTGGTAATGTAGTGCCTTGACCACGATAGTGCATAGAGATAAACATGATGAATTTGGTCGGAAGTGTGTGACCTTGCAATGAGTCAAGTGAGATGCATGGGAGTTCTAACCCATGAAGGGGAAAAGGAAGTGTGTCCCTTAAAAGCTTGTAATAGTATGAAACCTGAAAGGAACACACAAGCAGAATGACATCACAAGATGGAAAGAAGAATAGTCCACAAACCAAGGTGATGGGTTAATCCAACAACAAGCCTTCAATAAGATTCATACAATTGCATACAAAATAGTTCATAAGAAAATGTGTATGTTGAACAACATACATTTCTAAAGCTACCTGAATAGTCCAACTACAATAACAACATATGCATGAAAACGTGTTGGCTCAATTATTATATTATAATTGAAAGTTCCATCCATACATACACCATTGACAACTATTGGAATATATAATTCCTACTTGTCTCTAGTTGTGATTCTCACTAACTAAAGGATTATGTTCCTAGTAGTTAGGATCCATTTCCTAGTTTGGTGTGTGGTTGAGAGATTTTCTCAACCAACGGATTGTGTCCAAAATAGTCTCCCTATCTTGAGACAACACTCTGTATATATGTAATCTTATTTTAATGAATAGAAGACAGATATTGTGCATATTGATATTTTAAGTTGGTATCAGAGCCCTGAGGGCCTGGCCCCTCGTGGGCTTGACCCGTCCTGGGCTGAAGGAAGAGAGAAATATATCTTGAAGACGAAATGTGATTTGGATCTCTGGATCTTTTAGTGTTCTGTTGGAGAATCAATCCTACGACGTTTGAGATCGGGTTCACCTGGATTCAACTGTGAATTTCTGGGACTCGGTTGCTGACGAATACCATTGAGAGACAGCCCTGGGTTCTGAATTTAAGTGTATGTAGGGTTTAGGTTTTTGATGTATATGTTGATTTTTTATTGAAACTGCCATGTGATCGAACCCACGCCACTTCCGAGCTGGCATTCTAGGCAATACTTGCACAATGAGCAGCTGTGGCGATGAGGAGGATCAATTCTTTGAGTCATTGGATCGAATCGCCTCCACTTCTGGATTAGATACCGAAGAAGACAACGATTATTTGAATGTTGTAAATAAATGTCAGAAATAAAACACCATTCAAAATGGTTGCACTCTACCCATGGTAGCAGCAGCATCATTGGCATCAAAATATGAAGTATGGAAGGGTGAGCTCGGTTTCGTTCGGGAACGCCGCCATTGGCTTCTCCAAGAGCCGGGATTAAGCAATGATAGAGAGCTCCAGCAAGAAACCCCTGCGAATTTCAAGTGACAGGAGATTTCTGAAATTTAGCCCGATCTCGGTTGGATGGTGCAAATCCAACAGAGGTGTGGCATAAAGAAGGTGCCAAGCCACCCCTCGGTGGTGGTGTCCGGGCATCTGCGATCATTGCTATGGAAATGACAGCAAAGGACCTCTTGTAATCAAGTAATAGAAAACACCTAAAGGATGAGATGGATTTGGGCCGCGAAAAATACAATCATTTGTATTTTGGCAGGGATGTATGTGCTATGTAGTGTTTATTGTTAGGTCTTGGAGAGCCCGTTCTAAAGAACGGAAAATGACGTGGCTGAAGAATTGTTTTCTTTATTTTTAATTTAAGATGAGTGGATAGGAAAATTTTTACATGGTATTAAATGAAGAGATGTGAAGATTTTCAATTATAGCCATCAAATTCTCCTTGAAGAGCTGTCGATTCGTGTGTAGGGTAGACCTGAGTGTGGCATTAATGAAGGTTGGAGAGTCAACCTGCGTGTAATATATCTAAGGGGTGATGCGATCTCCACGTGGTGAGCAGCTGAAGGTGTAGGAGAGTGAACGGTTGTGCTGGTAAACATGCTCATCGTGTTGGTGAGCGAGATGCAGAGGCAAGGGTTTCTGTTGCTAAGGAAAGAAACCAACCAGTAGTTGCATTCTTCATTCAGAGGAGAACAACTTTGTGTTTGATTCAAAGGAAAAAGCATGGTTGTTTGTGCATACTTGGGCAAATGTTTTTTTTTTTTTTGTTTTTTTTTTTTTTTTTTTTTTTTTTGGAATTTAAATTGATATACATATTGAGATTAGCTACCTCAATATGAAGTTATTTTGTTAGAATTGGCTATTCTAATAAATGACAGGTTCATGGAGTTCCAATATTTAATTGATAAAGGCAAAGATGCCTAGGATGTGATCAAAAGATGGAGTGCACGAGCAAAAAGCGATTAAAGGATGGTGGACAACCAAATTTGCTTGAGTAGTTTGTTTGTGTTTGTGGAATAGACTCTATTATGTTGTAATGTGAATCACAGTTATAATGTAAGCAAGTCTAGGATGTTTTGGTGTGGTCTTTGTAATGTATGTACCTGGTAACTCTAGAGTTGGAGTGTGAAATGTAAGCCTTGTAAGGCATGTGTATCCCCATACAGTTCGTGGTAATCTAAAAAGCACTTTGTATTTGCAGTGTCGGTTTGTGGTAAGCCAGAAACCACATGTAACAATGAAGTGGAACAAAGATTCCTGTAAACATGGTTTAGGGTTCACCGACAAAACCCTTGGCCCAGAGTGGTTGGAGTGCCTTAGTGGCAGGTTTGTGGCCCATGGTGGTTGGAATGCCCTAGTGGTTTCTCATTTTAACATGGTATCATTTTAACATGAAGAGCCTTCGTGGCTGAATTGACTGCCTTGGTAGCATTGTTGAGCGTTCGTGGATATGGTTAACCTTGGTGGCTGAGAGCCCTTGGTGGCATGGTTGAGGGTGATCCGTTAAAACCCAAAGCATGGTTACGGGTAAACTGACAAAACCCGAGTTAACAATGACGAAGGGGGATTTACAGGTACAAGTACAGCTGCACAGTTATAATGGTTGGAAGAACCATGTATGCGAAGGACATCCTACAAGACTGGCGGTTGTAGTAGTTAGTACCCATGCATTCCGGTGGATGGTTGCTCCTTTATATGGACATCAACATATTTTTTTTTGGTATATTTGACCACAACTAGATTTTGCAAACTGATATCGAGACAAGTACTCATTAAGGGGGAGTGTTGGAATATTTAATTCCTACTTGTCTCTAGACTTGGTAAACATGTGATAAAATCCATTGGGACCTCCTCCCAATGCTGACTTGGAATAGCTCAAGGTTATAATAGACCCGACGTCTTAATTGTCTCAACTTTATTTTGTTGGAAAACCAAACATTCTGCCACAAAACTTTTGAATATTAGATTTAAGTCCCTCCCAAAAAAGTTTATTCTTGACCCCATGGTAAATTTTTTAAAATCTTGAGTGCTCTCATAAGGGTGAGGTGTGAAATTCCAAAATAATATTTTTCCTAAGTTGGGAATTCTTACAAAGTGTTGACGGAGCTGGACCCGCCAACATTCAAGGGGATCTCCCTGGTAAGAAGTCCCAACTAGACCTCAAATCGTTTGGAGTAGGAGTCCTAGCAATGGGTGGTAATGTAGTGCCTTGCCTAACATGATGACTTTGGTCGGAAGCATGTGACCTTGCAGCAAGTCAAGTGAGATGCATGCGGGTTCTAACCCATGAAGGGGAAAAGGAAGTGTGTCCCTTAAAAGCTTGTAATCGTATGCAACCTGAAAGGAACACACAAGCAGAATGACATCACAAGATGGAAAGAAGAATAGTCCACAAACCAAGGTGATGGGTTAATCCAACAACACGCCTTCAATAAGATTCATACAATTGCATACAAAATAGTTCATAAGAAATGTGTATGTTGAACAACATACATTGCTAAAGCAACCAGAATAGTCCAACTACAATAACAACATATGCATGAAAACGTGTTGGCTCAGTTATTATATTATAAGTGAAAGTTCCATCCATACATACACCATTGACAACCACTAGCCTCAATAGTGGAACATTACAGTCAAGGTCACCTACTCCTCCAAAGAAGTATACTCGTTCTATGTTGTGGAGAAGCCAAGGCTCGTCACAATACTCCCAAACCTTCTCTAAGCATAAGCCTAGCCAAAAGCTTGGCTCCCAAAATCCCTTTCTATGAGTTATGAGGTTCTATTTATAAGAAAGGGTAGGGTGACCCTTGAAATTTCCCTTTGTGATTCTTTGACTACCCTCGTGACTCTTCAACTTCTTTACAAATAACTCATTACATTACATAATGATTGTTCACATTCCACTAATGACACTTGGAATTTCACTTACAACATATTCAAAAATAATATACATTTTCCACATGTACCCATGTGAGACAAAATAGGCTAGAGACATCCTAATAGGAAAAAACACTATGATTCTGAAGTTTGGAGAAAGACCAACTCAACAAACTCCACTTGGTTCTTCTCGACCATGTGCTCATGCCAAGCTTGGTATTGTGTTATGATGTCCCCAAACTGCTTAATGGTGTCTTCCTGATAGCAGACTCTTGCCTCCATAACATCTGGGTATATGGCCTTGGAACTTGTATCCAACTCATCCTAAAGTATGTGCAACATGGTGTTAACAATGATGGGACCACCAATGAACTTCTGCATGTTATTTTCACTGAGCTCCAAGTCATCCTTGGTGGCCTCCTACCTTAGCTACTCCATGTACTTGTTTATCTCTAGTTGAACTTGGTTCTTGTGTTTAGCCTCTGTGAGGGGACCGATTGAAGGGATTCTATGTGTTCTCACCATGACATCCAACTCTTGTATAACTGTGCATATGAGGCATGTATGTTGGTGACGAATGGGACGAGCTTCTCATAGTTTTGGATCAACATTCAAACCTTTGCTTTCTCTAGCTTTGCCTGAGGCTTCATCAACTTTGGCAAGTGAAGTGGGGCCCCTTTGTACCGCATTGTCTACTCTTGCACATGGGCGATGGAAGCATGTATATTTCTGAGAGTTTGAATAAACTCTTTGCTCATTGTTGTAATCCATGCACATGGACAACTGCTTTATGCACAATGATGAACCCATCATATATCTTTCACATGGTAATCTCAAGTGTTTATACTTAAGAAAGTATCACTTTCCTAATCTCTACCGTTGCGGAAACCACACTTTGCTCTTTGGGTTGTTCTACCTCTTGCCTAACAACTTGCAAGTTCTTTGCCAATTGTTCATTTATGGTCGTTAGGTACAGAACACTTGAGTTTGTTCCTCGTGCATAGGCCAAGTGGTCTTGGGCAATTGAAGTTAGATGTTTCCTGGCGTCTGACACTATTACCATTTCTTTATTTGTTCACTCTCCTCCTCTATTGTTGGTTGTTCTAACTCCTCAACCTGTATGGGCATTGTTTGTCATTGCGCCTTTCCTTTCTTGTTCCTCCAGTTTATTCTTTTCTTCTCTTTCTCTTCTTCTCAACTCTTGTTCCTCCTTCAACTTCTTCTTCATCTCCTGCAACTTCAATTTTTCTACCTGAAAGCTCTGCGTTTTCTATTTCTCCGCCCTGTTGTCATGTCCTCCACTTCCTTTTGCTTTTGCTGCCAAAGCTACCTGCATGAATATTGAATACACTTTTACTCTACAACTTTGTTCTTACTGTATTATGTCAACAACTTCCCCTTTCCGTGATCTTGTACTAGATTATTGCCTTATACTACTGTTGTTGGACTTGCTGCCATGTTAGTGTTGACTCCTTTTCTATGGAAAACCGAGTGTCTGCATATATTGGTAAGTTAATTAGCACTTGCTCAACTACTTCCCCAGTACTGCTTCTAGTGTTTTTTCTTCAAGCGACTCTCTTTGATGCCATTGTATAATTACTACAGGAGAGAAGTGCTTCACGAGTGTGGTACCTGTGGGACATAAATGACACTCATGGATAGAAAACATTAGCTCTTACAAATCTAACTTCACAGCATGATCAAGCAGCTATCAGGGCATCTAATGAGAGGGATTGTGCAATTTTGACCAAAATGGGTGACTTCCTGGCTATGGGAATTGCGCACTGCATAGTCCCAATAGTCAGTGTGAATTCTTGATGACTGGAACTACACAATGCACAATTCAATCTAGGGTAAAGCCTGGGAGAGATTGCGCATTGCACAACCTCAGTGACCAAGCTGGGAGACTGGCTTCTGGAACTGCACAGTGTGCAGTTGGACCCAGGTTGGGACAACCTCTGCACAATTCTAGAAGCCAAGGTAGAGGCCTTGAGTTGTCAGATTGTATAGTGCATGCAAGTGAATGTGAGATACGCGTAAGGGGAGCTCAAATCTACCCAAGGGAAGTGTGAAATCAAGCAAATATGAAGGAGGGTGTGATGTTGAGTGCATATATGATTGAGTGATGATGCATGCAAGTAAAACAAGTGCATGGATTGTAGGTTTTAATCCCGTACATAAATTACCTGCATATGAATTCTAAAAACAGAAAATAAACAAAGGCGAGAGCATAACACATAAAACAAATATACACAAAGATTTTCACCTAGATCCAAAAACCGGGACTACTAGATTGATTTTTCATTATATTCCTTTCAATGTTACAATACATATTTATACATGCCAAATCATCCATAAAACCCAATCCATTAACCTTGGATTAGAACATAACCGTAGTTCCCTTGACTGGATCTACAAAATACCATGGACCGAAAACCATCGCGCCCAAAACCATGTGTGAAAACCATGCACAAAACCATAGGTAGGTCCGTCCACCTACTATAGGGTCCAAAAACAAATTCCTGGGCCGCTACCCCGGACCCTGTAGAGGGGGGTTACCCCCCCCCTGTGACCCCTCCTTTAACCCCCCAATTAAACTACTAGGGCTAGTCGTGGAAAGAATATAACACAACCCAACATTCTTCCACTTGTTGTTTTCTTTCCACAAGGGGCCATAGGAGAGCTTAGTCATTCATCCAGCCTAGAAATGCCCATTGTTTCTCTACACCAAGAGAACTTCTCAGAGATCACAAATTTTGTCAATGCATCTATAGTATTCTTCAAAGTGTCGACCTTTACGAGCAACACCTTTTTGTCTTCTACCATATCCCTCACAAAGTGATATTGAACATCAATGTGCTTTGTCTACAGGGTTCTTTGTTAAGAAAATTACACTTTGGTTGTCACAGTCTATCCTTATAGCTTGTTGTACTAACCCCGTACTTGAACATAATCTCTACAACCAAATTGCTTCCTTGCTTTCATGAGTGGCTGCCATGTATTCTGCCTTTGTAGTTGATAGTGCCACTACAGATTGTCTCGTACTTATCCAACTGACTGCACCTCCAAATAGGTTAAATACATACCCACTTGTAGATGTTCTCTGATCCAGATCTTCAGCCTAGTTTGCATCAACAAAGCCATGAATGTCCGAAACTTTGTCCAATCCTGGTCTTCCTTGGTAGCACAAACCATAATCACTAGTGCCATGCAAATACCTGAAAACCTACTTCACTGTTGCCTAATTCTCCTTCCCTAGTTTTGACATAAACCTGCTCAATGCTCCCATTGCATGTGCAATGGCTGGTCTAGTACATACCATCGCATACATCAAGCTACCGACTACACTTGCATATGGAACACGAGACATGTCCACTTCCTCTTCTTGTGTCTTGGGACACTGTTGAAGCAGATAACTTTACACCTACATGAATGGGAACCTTCACTGGTTTACTATCTTGCATATTAAACCTCTGCAGTATTGTCTCGACATATTTCCTCTCGTTTAACCAGAGCTTCCTCTTTGCCCGATCTCTCTTAATTTCCATGCCCAAAATATAGATTGTAGCACCAAGATCTTTTAAGTCGAATTTGGAGGACAATTGGGTCTTCAAATCCTAGATAATTTCTTTGTCATTTCCAACCAGCAACATATCATCCACATACAAGACTAGATAAATAATGTGGTCACCACTTAATTTAAAATACACACAATGATCTGCTTTGCTTCTGGCAAAGCCAAGTCCCCGTATAAATGTATCAAATTTCTGATACCACATCCTTGGTGACTGTTTTAACCCATAAAGAGACTTTTTTTAACTTGCATACCAGTTCTTTCTTACCCTTCACCGCAAAGCATTCAGGTTGCTTCATGTAGATCTCTTCTTCCAGATCCCCGTGAAGAAATGATGTATTCACATCCATTTGTTCTACCTCAAAATCAAAAGCAACAACAACAAATAAAATTAATCTAATAGAAGCTACCTTGGCAATAGGAGAAAAAATATCACCAAAATCAATTCTTGACACTTGGGAGTAACCTTTGCTACCAACCGAGCTTTGTATTTCTCCACCTTTCGTTCTGCATTCATCTTCTTCTTGAACACCCATTTGCTTCCAATGGGTTTCCTTCCAGCCGACAACTCCACCAGATCCCAAGCCTCATTTTTGTGCAAATATGTAATTCCATCAACGATGGCCTCTTTTCAGAGTTTTCCATCCTCTGAATCTACTACTTCCTTCACAGTTCTGGGATCATCATCAGTAATAGATAAAGCAAAATTTGAACATAAATAAGATGGACTATACCTTTTTGGCTGCCTTCTTTCTCGAACTGATCTTCTCACAACCGGAGTTTGTGGCTCTTCATCATCTGATTCCTCTTTTGCTGTAGAGTTTGATTCTTCCTCCTTAAGCTCAAACTCTATCTTCTCAAGTTCCTTTGGTTGGAATTCATGTTTAATAACATCTTTCACCTCTCTGAACACCACATCTTGATTGTACACAACCTTCCCTATTACTGGGTTCCAAAGCTTATAACCCTTTAAACCATCATTTTACCCAATAAAGATGCACTTTTCAGATTTACTATCCAACTTTGTTATTTTCTCTTTTGGAACATGTACATATGCATCACATCCAAATACCCTTAGATGTGAAAGAGAAGGTTTCTTACTAGTCCATAACTCTTGTGGAGTCTTATCCTCCAACGCTGATGAAGGTGTTCTATTGACCAAGTAACATGCAATCTCCACTGCCTTTACCCAGAATTCCTGTCCTAACCAGGCACCACTGGGCATGCTTCTTGCCCTTTCCAGTTCATTATTTCTACAACTCCATTTTGCTGAGGTGTGTATGGAGTAGTCTTTTGTCGTGATATACCACACTTCTTATAGAACTCTTCAAATTCATTCTTGAAAAACTCTCCACATTATCTGTCCTTAGCACCTTTATATTCTTCTCTGTCTGGTTTTCCACTAGAGCCTTAAATTCTTTAAACCTGTCAAAGACTTCAGATTTCTTCTTGAGGAAATATATCCACGTATTCCTTGAGAAGTCATCTATAAAT
>APFE030751708.1:0-17016 GCA_000404065.3 Pinus taeda
TGGCTAGGCTAGTCTAGACTATGTTAGGTAGGCTATGCTAGGTGAGGCCAAGCTAAACTAGGTTAGGCTAGGGTAGACTAAGCTAGGGTAAGCTAGGGTAGGCTAGAGTTGGCTAACCTATGGTTAGGTAGGGTAGGGTACGGTAGGCTAGAGTAGGCTAAGGAAGGCTATGTCAAGATAGCCTAGAGTAGGCAAGGCTAGGTTTAAGTAGACGAGGTTAGGGTAAACTAGGGTAGGTTATGGTAGGGTAAACTAGAGTAGGCTTGCATAACCTAGGTTAGGCTACGCTAGCTTGGTAGGTTAGAATAGGCTAGGCTAGAGTGGGTTGGGCTTGGGTAGGGTAAGCTAGAGTAGGCTAGGCTAGTCTAGGTTAGGTTAGGTTAGACTGAGCTAGGCTAGGGTACAATAGGGTAGGCTAGGGTAGGCTAGAGTAAGCTAAGCTAGAGTAGGCCAGGCTAGGCTACGCTAAGGTAGGCTAGGCTAGGGTAGGCTAGAGAAGGCTAGGGTAGGCTAGAGTAGGCTAGGCTAGGCAAGAGTACGTTAGGCTAGGCTAGAGTAGAGTAGGGTAGGGTAGGGTAGGCTAGACTAAGCTAGCATAGGCAAGAGTACGATAAGGTAGGCTAGGATAGGCTAGAGTAGGCTAAGATAGAATAAACTAGGATAGATTAGGCTAAGGTAGGGTAGGCTAGGGTACGTTATAGTAGTCTAGGTCGGGCTAGAGTAGGTTAGGCTTTAGGCTACATTAGGTTAGGCTAGGATAGAGTATGCTAGGAAAGAGTAGGTTAGGTTAAAGTAGGCTAGGGTAGGTTAAGGTAGGCTAGCCTAGGGTGAGATGAAGTATGCTAGACTAGAGTAGGTTAGGCCAGAGTAGGCTAGGCTAGGCTAGAGTAGGCTAGGACAGGGTAGGCTAGTAGGCTAGGCTAGGCGAACCTAGAGTAGGCTAGACAAGAGTAGGTTAGGCTAGAACAGGCTAGGGTAAATTAAGTTAGGTTAGGCTAGGCTAGGCTAAGAAAACGTAGCCTAGAGTAGGCTAGGATAGGGTAGGCTAGGTAGGCTAGGCAAACCTAGAGTAGGCTAGACAAGAGTAGGTTAGGCTAGAATAGGCTAGGGTAAATTAAGTTAGGTTAGGCTAGGCTAGGCTAAGAAAATGTAGCCTAGAGTAGGCTAGGATAGGGTAGTCTAGGTGGGTTATTAGGCTAGGCTAGGCGAACCTAGAGTACGTTAGACAAGAGTAGGTTAGGCTAGAGTAGGCTAGGGTAGAGTAAGTTAGTCTAGGCAAAGTTAAAGTAGGCTAGTCTAGGCTAGGGTAAAGTTCGCTAGGCTAGTGTAGAGTACGTTACATTAGGCTAGGCTACAATACACTAGGGTAGGTTATGCTAGAGTAGGATAAGCTAGGTTATGCTAGGGTAGGTTTGGTTTGGCTAGGCTAGGCTAGACTACGTTAGGGTAGGATATGCTAGAGTAGGATAAGCTAGGCTATGCTAGAGTAGGCTTGGCTAGGCTAGGCTAAACTATGTTAGGTTGGCTATGCTAGGTGAGGCCAAGCTAAACTAGGTTAGGCTAGGCTAGGAGTAGGCTAAGCTAGGGTAGGCTAGGCTGGACTATGTTAGGTAGGCTATGGAAGGTGAGGCCAAGCTAAAATAGGTTAGGCTAGGTTAGAGTAGGCTAAGCTAGGGTAGGCTAGGGTATAGCTAACCTATGGTTGGGTAGGCTAGGCTAGGCTGCAGTAGGCTAAGGAAGGGTATGTTAGGGTAACCTAGGGTAGGCTAATTTAGGTTTAAGTAGACTAGGTTAGGGTAGGCTAGGGTAGCCTGTAGTAGGGTAAACTAGAGTAGGCTAGTATAAGATAGGTTAGGCTAGGTTAGGCTAGGTTGGTAGGTTAGAGTAGGCTAGGCTAGGCTAGGTTATGGTAGTCTAGGGTAGCCTAGAGTAGGCTAGAGTTGGCTAACCTATGGTTGGGTAGGCTAGGCTAGGCTGGAGTAGGCTAAGGAAGGTGATGTTAAGGTAACCTAGGGTATGCTAGGTTAGGTTTAAGTAGACTAGGTTAGGGTAGGCTAGGGTAGCCTGTAGTAGGGTAAACTAGAGTAGGCTAGTATAAGATAGGTCAGGTTGGGCTAGGTTGGTAGGTTAGAGTAGGTTAGGCTAGGCTAGGTTAGGGTAGTCTAAGGTAGCCTAGAGTAGGCTTGGCTAGGCTAGGCTAGAGTATGTTAATTAGGCTATGCTAGGTGATGCCAAGCTAAACTAGGTTAGGCTAGGCTAGGCTAGAATAGAGTAAGCTAAGCTAGGGTAGGCTAGGATAGGCTAGAGTTGGCTAACCTATGGTTGGGTAGGGTAGGGTAGGGTAGGCTAGAGTAGGCTAAGGAATGCTATGTGAAGGTAGCCTAGAGTAGGCTATGTTAGGTTTAAGTAGATTAGGTTAGGTTAGGGTAGGGTAGCCTACAATAGGGTAAACTTGAGTAGTCTAGTATAAGGTAGGTTAGGCTAGGCTAGGTTGGTAGGTTAGAGTAGGCTAGGGTAGGCCAGGTTAGGGTAGGCTAGGGTAGGCTAGAGTAGGGTAGATTAGAGTAGGCTAGGCTAAGCTAGGTTGGTAGGCTAGAATAGGCAAGGCCAGGCTTAAGTAGACTAGGTTAGGGTAGGCTAGAGTAGCCTAGAGTAGGCTAGTATAATCTAGGCTGGGATAGGCTAGGCTAAGCTAAAGTAGGCCAATCTAGGCTAGGCTAAAGTTCGCTAGGCTAGAGTACAGTAGGTTACGTTAGGTTAGGCTACAATATGCTAGGGTAGGTTATGCTAGAGTAGGATAAGATAGGCTATGCTAGAGTAGGATATGATAGGCTATGCTAGAGTAGGTTTGGCTAGGCTAGGATAGGCTACATTAGGGTAGGTTATGCTAGGGTAGCATAAGTTAGGCTATGGTAGAGTAGGTTTGGCTAGACTATGTTAGGTAGGCTATGCTAGGTGAGGTCAGGCTAAACTAGGCTAGGTTAAGATAAGGAAGGCTAAGCTAGGGTAGGCTAGAGTTGGCTAACCTATGGTAGGGTAGGGTAGGCTAGAGTTGGCTAACCTATGGTAGGGTAGCGTAGGCTAGGCCAGGCTAGAGTAGGCTAAGGAAGTCTATGTCAGGGTAGCCTAGAGTAGGCTAGGTTTAAGTAGACTAGGTTAGGGTAGCCTAGAGTAGGGTAGACTAGAGTAGGCTAGGCTAAGCTAGGTTGGTAGGCTAGAGTAGGGAAGGCTAGGCTTAAGTAGACTAGGTTAGCGTAGGCTAGGGTAGCCCAAAGTAGGGTAGACTAGGGTAGGCTAGTATAAGCTAAGCTAGGCTAGGTTAGGTTAGGGTAGTCTAGGGTAGGCTAGAGTAGTGTAGGCTAAAGTAGGCTATGCTAGAGTAAGTTAGGCCAGGTTGGGATAAAGTGGGGTATGTTGGGTTAGAGTAGGCTAGGCTATGCTAGATTACGCTAAGCTAGGCTAGCTATGCCAAATCACGATAGGCTAAGCTAGGTTAGGCTATGGTAAGCTAGGCTATGTTAGGCTAGGCTCTTGTAAGCTAGACTAGGGTAGAGTAGGTTGGGCTAGGTTAGGCTAGGATTGGCTAGACTAGAGCAAGCTAGGCTATTGTATAGTAGATTAGGGTAGAATAGGCAACAAAAGCCTATGCTAGATTAGACTAGGCAAGAGTAGGCTAGGCTAGAATAGGGCAGGCCAGATGGCTCAACTAGGTTAGGCTAGAGTAAGCTAGGCTAGAGTAGGATAGGCTAGGCCAGGCTAGAGTATGCAAGGCTAAATTAGGGTAGGCTAGATAGGTTAGGGTAGGCTTGGGTACGCTAGATTAGGATATGCTAGAGTAGTTTATGCTAGGTGAGGCTAGGCTAGGCTAGGTTATGGTAAGCTAGGCTAGGGTAGTGTAGGCTAGGCTAGGCTATGGTAAGCTAGGCTAGGGTAGTGTAGGCTAGGCTAGGTTAGGCTCTCGTAAGATAGACTAGGGTAGAGTATGTTGGGCTAGGTTAGGGTGGGCTAGGCTAGATTAGGGTAGAATAGGAAATGATAGGCTATGCTAGATTAGACTAGGCAAGAGTAGGTTAGGCTAGAGTAGACTAGGCTAGAATAGGTTAGGTCAGGTTAGGCTCAGCTAGGTTAGGCTAGAGTAAGCTAGGCCAGAGTAGGCTAGGCTAGGCTAGGCTAGGTAGGTTAGGGGAGGCTTGGGTAGGCTAGATTAGGCTACGCTAGAGTAGGTTATGCTAGGCGAGGCCAGGCTAAGCTATGTCAGGCTAGGCTATGCTAGGCTAGGCTAGGATAGAGTTGGCTAGGCTAGGCTAAAGTAGAGTAGGTTATGATAGGTTGTGCTAGGGTAGGATGGAGTAGGCCATGCTTAGGGTAGAGTAAGCTAGGCTAGTCTAGGCTAGAGTAGTCCAAAATAAGCTAGGTTAGAGTAGGTTATGTCATGATAGGTTAGAGTGTAGGCTAAGCTATGATAAGCTAAAGTAGGTTAGGATAGGGTCGTTTAGGCTAGAGTAGGGTAGGCTAGGATGTATTTGGCTAGGCTAGAGTAAGCTAGGCTAGGTTAGTCTAGAGTAGGCTAGGATATAGTAGGTTATGCTAGGCTGAGCTAGCTAGAGTAGGCTAGGCTAGGTTATTCTAAGCTAGGGTAGGTTGGGCTAGAGTAGGCTAAGGTAAGCTAGGCTACATTAGGTTAAAGTAAGTTAGGCTAGGCTAGAATAGGCTAGGATATATAATATGGTTAGAAAGAGTAAGGAAGGCAAGGCTAAGTTAGGTTGGATTAGATAAGTTAGTCTAGAGTAGAATAGACTACACTAGTCTTAGAGTAGGATATGCTAGGCTAGAGTAGCTTAGAGTGGGGTAGGCTACGATAAACTGTATTAGGCTTGTCTAGGCTTGGATAACATAGGATTAGAGTAAGATAGGGTAGCCTAATCTAGGATAAGCTAGGGTAAGTTGGAATAGGATAACTTAGAGTAGGTTAGAGAAGGCTAAAGGACACTAGGCTACAATAGGTTAGAATACGAAAAGTTAGGCCTTGGAAGGCTAGAGTATTCTATGGTAGGCTAATATAGAGTAGGTTAAACTAGGGTAGACTAAGCTAGAATAGGCTAGAATATGGTAAGCAAGAGTAGGCTAGAGCAAGCTAGACTAGAGTAGGGTATGATAAGAGAGGATAGAGTAGGTTAAGATAACATAGGCTAGGCTAGAGAGGTACATACTAGAGTAGGATAGGTCAGGTAGGTTAGGTTAAGATTTGATAGGTGTGGCACATTCTAGAATTGACACTTGACATAGTGTGGAGATGACACATCAACAATTGATGAGGAAAGTTCAACTGGCAATGCATGGAAACCTAGTTGGAAGATTAGGTGCTCCAATGGGGGGCTTTCCCATGGCACCTTAGAACACCAAAAGCCTTAATTTGGTCAAATAGTTGGCATTAATGGGGCTTAAACCCACAACTTATGGAACAACAATTCAACGAATTATCCATTGAGCCATGACGGAAGGTGTGATATCTAGACAATAAAGAATATGTATATGTTTTGAATGTCATGTATGATGAAAAAGGGGTGGGTGGAGCCTGCCAACCTTGGCATCTCTTCCAAACTAAAGTCTGATAAATATTCACTAGCGAAGGCTGACAACTCTGCCACATACATTACTACATAGCCGCATGATTGGATGATGATGTGGGTGGTGAAACCTATTGGTTTTATATTTGTGCTATAGAATGGTTCGTTATATATTAATATTGAATTCTTGACAGAATATATGAACTAGGTTGGTGTTAATATATATGTGTGGACAACCATATGAGTAGCCATTAGAAGAAATATGCACACGAAACAAACAGATGTGTTACATTGTTTATTATTGCAAAGGGTTCAATTGAATATGTATAACATTTTGTAGTCATTACAAAAAATGTGCACACAAACCAAACAATTGTGTTACATTATTTATTATTGGGAATGGTTCAAATGAATATGTATAACATTTTGTTTGTAATTGGATGGAAATCTAACAATATGCACATGCATGGAATATTATTATTATGGGATATTGTTTGATGTAACGTTCGGATATAACATTATTATTATAATACACCGATGGGATTAAACCATACACCATATACATTACATGGTTACAACAACAATTTAAATATATGCCATTTTTTAATAAGAAAGGGGCACAATTTCTGCGAGCTCAACCCTGGGGATGCGAAGCCCCAACATAATATAAACACAAAAGATTTGAAATTAAGTGATATTGTTGAGGATATAATGTTTCGATGTGCCAAGAGCGTTTAAGACTTATATTTGGTCTGTGTATTTTTGTATGTAAGTGGTTTTTGGAGCTTGATTTTATAGCAGCCAATGAAGGTTTTTGGTGGCATTTTAGAGACAACTCCTTGGTAGCAAAAAAGGTCAGTTTAGTAGCAAATGATCAATTTTGTAGCAATATTTTGGAGGATTTTTTTCTTATTGTAATTTCATTTTTGGCGAGAATAATAAAGAGGCCACTCTCTTGGAGACATTTCGAGGAGATGTAGTCCACACCAAATGAATTGATGAGCCTCATCATTGGGTAACTATATGGACCTTAATACACCTCCTATCTTATTCAAAACAACTCTTCGTATAACTTCTTACATATTTTGATTGTATTTTGCTTTATGAGATGAGTCAAAGTGCGATATTATGCCTAGTGGACTAATGTGCATTGATTGCAGGTTTTTGAGAGAAAATCATGGAAATTTTAGCTAATTAAGGGTTGAAAATTGAATGATACAAGGAGGAGATGTTGTAGGAGGTAGATACTCCTCATTTACTCCTCACTCATTCGAATATTCCTCCATCAATCACACTTGCTCAGAGTTGCAAGCAACCAAGTCATGGAGATCAAAATGCAGTCGGGCAAGTGGCAGTTAAAGAGCTAGTTTATCTCGAGTTTGGGATTTGAGCTTCCCTATATTTAAGGAATTCGTTGGAGAATTCAATTGTATAAATAAGGAGGCCTAAAGCCTCATTAGGACTCAAATTTTTGTTGTAAAAACACTAGTCATTTTTGAGTTCACGACTTGTGGAAGACATTGTGATGTAATTTTTTATTTTGATATTGAGAATGAGCATTTCCTTGATTCAACACTGAGTTGACTCACAGGGCTAAAGCTCTTGGGTTAGGGCCAAACCCAAGCAATATAGACTCCTCTTCTTGTATTTGTATGTTTAGATTGATTTCATAGATTAATGGTTGAATTGTCTTCAGTATTATTTCATTGCAAGTAGTTGTGGATTTGATTAAGTTTGTTTCCATTTGTGCTTTACTTCAGCAGTAGCTTAGAAGAGATAAAAGAACATCAAAAAGATGTCAGCGGGTGGATTTTTCCTCACTCCTCCCTTCAGGGATCATGGTTTGAGGAAAAATCTCCTATGCAACCCCAAAAAGACAAAACTCTGATTTCTCATGGAATTTAGGGTTTTCTGTTACTTAGGCCAACATTTGATCAGTTTGCAAGAATAGGATTTAGTTATCATTTCTTCTATCTTCAGTATTACATTATATCTCATCAATGTTTCATCTTATTCTGCAATTTTTTCCCATACGTGAAATAGGCAACTAGTTCATGAAATTTTGTTTTCCTTAGTTAATAGAAATCCTTCTTGTTTACATGATTTTTGGATAAATGTCAATGGTTGATTCAGTGCAGGAGTTTTAGAAGTACCAAGAGATTTCATGCTCAACAACCTCATTCCAACTTCATCCATCCATGGTCATCACTTTCTTCCACTAAAACCCTCAACAATTTCATCATTTCACAAAAGTACTTCTCCAAGCTTGTTGAGCAAATCCAGCCTCTCCCAACTCTGGTTTTGAGCTCTGTAGGAGTCCTAGACACTCCCTTGCCTCATTTCATCCACCATTCATCTTCCCTAAGCCTTCCATCACCTTCAAAATCCTTCCTTTTGCTCTCAGTTGTATCCTGTAGGAGTACAGGGGATCCTGTAGGAATTTAGGAGATCATGTAAAACGCATTAGGACATCTTGTACGCTGACCTGTAGTGGCATGTTTTGAGGCCGAATTATGGAAAAAGGCCCTAGGAAGATATAAAAGGACCCCTACTCTTATCCCAAGCCTTTTGACCATTCACCATCATCCCTAAGCCCCCTGCCACATCACCAAAAGAAGTTAGCTTTCACACTTTCACATAAAAAAAATAAAAAGAAAAGCAGATTTATTTTGTTCATCTACATACACAACAATAGAATGTTTGATGTTTTAATTTGCATGCCTAGTACAGTAGGATTGTATACATGTTAACTTAGCATTCTTTTGAAGCAAAACCTCTTAGCAGTTCATTAGAAGAATGGTGTGTTTTAGCATTGGATTTCAGTTTTTTCCCTTACTCCAGTAGGCAAGATTTTTCTTAGTGTAGATTTCTCTTTCCCTCATTTGTAATCAAGCTTCTTCTGAATCAATAGAAGTTTGATTTGGAAAGCCTTAGTGGTCTATTGCCAACTTAGCAGTGACAAAGAGAAGACCCATCACATTTACTTGTGTATACAGCACTGTCAACTCCAAGTTTGTACGAACCCCGGGTTGATAAAGTAAAGTTGTTAGCCCCAGGAGTTGCAACATTCTTGCTGTAATACTGGCGCTCATCACTTTTTGGCGCCGTTGTGGGGGAGGTGTCTGAGTAATATGTGATTTTTGTTTTCTTTCTTTCATTCCTTATCTCTGACATTATGATATTAGTTTCATTTCTGCAAAAGTAATTTAGTTTTCTTTCTTTTCCATTTTGCATTAGTTGTTTTCATTTCCATTCTGCAAGTGAGATTTCATTCCTGGTGAGATAACTATCGATCCTTGTGTACCAAGCATGGGGTGTTTGTTTGAGACCATACAATGCTCGCTTGAGTCTATGCGCATGAGAATCCCGTTAAAATGTCCCAAAACTTTCTAGTTGCTCAATGTACACCTCCTCCTCAATAACCCCATTGAGAAATGTTGTTTTTACATTCATATGGTGGATCCGCCACCCGATCTACATAGCTAGAGGAAGAATTAATCTGATGGACGAGTACCTTGCTACAAGAGAAAAGCTATCCTCAGTCAATTCTTAAATTGATAAGTTTTTGTCTTAATTGTTAATTGTCTTAAGTAGCCATTGTCTTAAATATAAACTTTTGTCTTAAATATAAATTTTTGTCTTAAAATATTTTTGTCTCAAATTATTTTTGTCTTAAATTTTATATTTAACATAATTCAATTGATATTAAATTTTAATGTAAAATAACTAGAATAAAAAGTGACTTTTTAAGACAAAAGATTTCTTTTGTCTTAAAAAAATGTCTAAAAAGTGCCCTTAGTGTAGTAGTGATATATTTACACCTAGATTCCACAACTGTAGATACGTGAAAAGTAAAATATCGAATAGTACTAGCTTTGAGTTGAATAACAAGTCACTATTCTTTTAGGGCTAAGTAACAACCTTACAAATTTTACGAATGGTAAGCATAATCAAGTATAATTATTTTTTGTAAAGAACTAGCATACATGCATATAACAATATATACATGAATTTACCAATACCCAAAAATGTATAAACAAAAGATTTAATTAAAACTAAAGGCTCGATAGGGACTGGATATTTATTAAAATATGATATATAATTGCTTCAATAAAAATGGAAATTCCCAATATGTGCACAAAAAGAACACTCATAGTCATAAAGGTGGAAATAAAAAATACATTGATAATTACACTTTAGCTTTAACATTGACAAAGTGAAATTTAGGGGTTCATAACCCTCACCCCTCTGAGTACTTTGAAAGAATGATAACACTGATATTATCAAAATATGCATATCTATAATGATAATACAATCCTCACAGCTATACATTTTGAGAAAAAGGCTCTTGATTGTGAAAAGAACCAAGTTATTGTTATTAAAAGAAAAGCAAGTTATGACTAGGGTATGCCAACTACCAATAGTAACTCAATATACTCAACCAACAGTTAATAATTGAAAATAGTCATTTAGGGAAATGAAGCACCACATTCCTATTACATACAAAAATGTTATGATAATTTGAAATTGATACAAAACTAGTGGTAAGAGTGAGACTAGCTCCATGTCTCTTATAGACAGACAACATGAAATCCTCCCATGAATAGCTATTCAAATATATGTGTGTGTTCGTTTGTGTAATGGGAATTAATAAAGAAATTCATGATTGAGGGTTTGTTATATAAGACAAAAAAGAATAGAGGGTTTCATTCTTATGTGTAGAGTTTTTCGTTCTACCTAGGGAAAAGAAAGAAGAGAAGGTGTCGTTGGTAGTACTGGTTGCCACACTCACCACAAATTTTGTGAGAATACATAATAAATAGAAAAAACACAGAAAAAAACGAACTCACAGTTAGTATCTTGCCAATATTGTGAAGTAAAAACCTTGATATAATAAAAAACAAGTTATGACTAGAGCATAGGGTTGAGTAAAGAGGAAATACTTTGGAAAATAACAATTTATAAAAACCATGGGCATTAATTTGTGAGAGAAACCTCAAGAAAAGTAACAAGCCACTATGCTTTGAATGAAATCCTTCGTCACAGACCTCGAATCACCTTACAATTAAACTATTGGCATAAACATTAGAGGGGAATATCCCAGTAATGTGAAAATTAAAAGACAAGAAATTTTTTAAGAGAAACGAAGAATGTGCAGGATAGAAAAACGAAGAAATTTAACGAAATTTGTTCCAAAATTCGATAACTTAAAATGCATTCAAAATATAGTAGGCCACACCATCAACTCCTAATACTATTATTCCATGGTCAGAATATAAAATGTGTTCAAAATTTACAAGAAGAGGAATAATAGTGTTCGCAACATAGTAAAGAAATTGATAGAGCGATCTACCAATTATGTCGGTGGGGTTGGGGAAGGGTCATTACCCTAATCAACACCATCCAAAATTTTTATTGAACCTCAATTTCTCATAATGTCAATCATTATAATTACTACTGAAATGTAAAAGATCTCAATGGCACATCTACTATTTGCATGAGTTTCGTATTGACATGGATGCCAACTTGGGTCCAGGTGTAATGCATGCCAATATCATTCTTGTGTGTGTGCACATATATATCTTTCTCTCTCTATATATATAGAATATGTGATGCACGTGGAAGAAAATGCAACATTGAAAAACTACAAAGCATAGTGTATAACATATCTATATTAAACATATATATGTTAACATACCCCACCATAAGCATGGCTATGTTACATATCGATTAATGAGTGTTATATATTTTATAATCTTTGTTACTCTTTTTTTTAGTGAAATCCTCCATCACGGTCTTCAAATATCCTTACAATTAAACTATTGGCATAAACATTAGAGGGGAAATATCCCAGTAAAGTCAAAATGAGAAGAGAGGAAAAATTTCAAGAGAAACATAGAATGTGTGGGACTGAAAAAGGAAGCAATTTAACTAAATTTGTTCCAAAATTTGATAAATTATAATGAACCAAAGATACAATAGGCCACACCATAAACTCTTAAGACTATTATGCCATGGTCACAATATAAAATTTGTTCAAAATTTGCAAGAACAAGGACAATAGAGTTTGCAAGATAGTAAAAAAAAGCATAGAGTGATCTCTCGAGAAGCTTCATGAAAAATGATATTGTGTTGGTGGATTTGGGGAATGGTTGTTACCTAAATCCCCTCCATCCAAAAAAATGATTGAACCCCAATCATTCATAATTTCAGCCACTATAATTACTATTGGAATATTAAAGATCCCAATGGCACATCTACCATGTGCATGAGTGTTGTATTGATATGGATATTGATATTGATATGTTAGCATACTCCGCCATGAGCATGGTTATGTTACATATCGATCAATGAGTGCTATATATTTAATACCCTTTATTTTGAGTGAAATCCTCCATCACAGTCCTCAAATCACCTTAAAAATAAACTGTTGGCATCAACATTAGAGGGGAAATACCCTAGTAAAGTGAAAATGAATAGAGGAAAAAATTTAAGAGAAACGTAGAATGTGTGGGATAGAAAACAAAGCAATATAACTGAATTTGTTCCAAAATTTGATAGCTTAAAATGCACCAAAGATACAGTAGGACACATCATCAACTCCTAAGACTATTATCCCATGGCCAAAATCTAAAACTTGTTCTAAATTTAACACAACAAGAATAATAGGGTTTGCAAGATAGTAAAGAAAATCGTAGAGAGATATTTCGAGAAGCTTCATGCAAAATGAGATTGTCTCGGTGGGGTTGGGGTAGGGTCATTATTGTAACCTCCACCATCCGAAAAATTGATTGAACCCCAATCGTTCATAATGTCAGTCACTATAATTACTATTGAAATATAAAATATCCCAAGGGCACATCCACCATTTGCATGAGTTTCGTATTTATATGTATGCCAACTCAAATACGGGTGTAATGCATACCAATATCCTTTTTGTGTGTGTGTGTGTGTGGATATATATATATATATATATATATGGAATATGTGATGCACAGATCTCCATATCCAAGAACATGCAACATTGAAAAAATACAAATCATAATATATAGCATATCTATATTAAAAATATATATGTTAACATACCCCGCCATGAGCATGGCTAAGTTACCAATACTACATAAAGGGGGGTTTTAAAGTAGGATAGGCTAAGCTAGAGTGGGCTAGGATATAATAATGGACTAGGCTACACAAGGAAAGAGTAGAGTAATTTAAACAAGGATAGAATAGGCTAGGCCACGCTAGACTAGACTAGGCTACGCTAAGGTAGGATAGAGTAGGCTAGGCTAAGCTAGGCTAGAGTATGCTAGGTTAGGCATGAGAAAGCTAGAGTAGGTTAGGTTATAGTATGCTAGGCTTAGTTAGGTTAGAGTAGGATAGACTACGAAACACTAGGGTAAGTTGGGATACAATAGTTTACGCTAGAGAAAGGTAGGCCATGTCAGGATAGAGTAGGCTAGACTAGGCCATAGAAGGCTATGCTAGGTTAGGAGAGCCTAGTCTAGAATAAGCTAGGCTAGAGTAGGCTAGGGGAGTAGTCTAGGCTACATTAGGCTAGAGTAGAGTAGGTTAGGCTAGGCTAGACTAGTGTAGGCTCGAGTAGAGTAGTCTAGGCTAGAGTAGGCTAGACTAGTTAAGGGTAGGCTAGGCTAGGCTAAAGTAGACTACACTAGGTTAGGCTATGTTAAGCTAAGGTAGGCTAAAGTAGGTTAGTCTAAGCTAACCTATGCTAGGTTAGAGCAGGCCACACTAGGCTACACTAAGTCAGGCTAGAGAATGCTAGGCTAGGCCATGTTAAGCCATGAGAGGTAGAGTAGGCTAGGCTAGACTAGGCTAATATAAGTTAGAGTGGACTAGGCAAGGCTATACTAGGATAGAGTATGCTAAGCTAGGGTTGGCGAGACTGGGTTAAGCTAGGCTAGGCTAGAGTAACCTAGGCTAGAATAGACTAGAGTAGGCTAGGGTAGGGAAGAGTAACCACCACAAGAATAGGGAAGAGTAGGCTAGACTAGTCTTGAGAAGACTAGGCTAGGCTAGATTAGGGTAGGCTAGGCTAGAGTAGGTGAGCCTAGGCTGGAGTAGGCTAGGCTAGGCCACACTAAGTTTAGTTAGACTAGAGTAAGCTAGGCTAGGCAAGACTGGGCTAGGGTAGTCTAGACTAGGTTAGGCTATAGAATGCTAGACTGAGCTAGGTTAAGTTATAGTAGGCCTACATATCTTAGAGAAGACTACGCTAGGCTAAGGTAGGCTATGTTTGGCTAGAGTAAACTAGACTAGGATAGGCTATGACAGGGTAGGCAAGAGTAGGCTAGGCTTGGCTAGAGTATGATTCAATAGAGTAGGCTAAGCTATCCTAGAGTAGGATACAATAGAGTAGGCTAGGGTAGAGTAGATTATGCTAGAGTAGGCTAGGCCAGGCTAGAATACGCTAATCTAGATAAGAGTGCGATATAGTAGACTAGGCTAGGTGAGGATAGAGTAGGCTAGGCTAGGCCAAGGAAGGAATCAATAGCCTAGAATAATGTAGGCTAGGGTACTCTAAGCCAAGTTAGGTTAGAGAAGGCTAGGTTAGGCACACATACAAAGGAATTAAAAATTAAAATCAAACATGCATGGGCCAGAATTAAATATACTCAGAAGCCCTGTATTTTCTTAAAATGAAACAATTGTGCCAGAAGGCCCCATCACCCATCTCACACTGTTTCACACAAGCATCATAGCACTAGCAACCTTTTCCTATTCATAAGCACGTGTTAATAATATAACTTAACGATTCAGGGGAAAGAAACAACTATCCTACGCAAAGCCACATGACATCAAATCACCTGTTCCATCTCATATCTTTGCTTCCGTAGCTTATCTTCCCGCTTCTTCATTCATGGTGCCACTTGAAATAAATCTTACTTGCATATCAAACCAAGTTATCATGCAAAAATATTACAAACAATTCAATTCTTACATGAACATGGAAATTACAAAGACCCTTGTGGCTAATTAACACTAGGCATTCTTCAGGTAAACCAAACTAGGTACCTAATTAATACAAAAGCTTATTGATTTATAGATGAAAAATGACAATTATAGGTTAAGAATGGCTTATAGGTTTGTATATTTATATATGAATGGCTTAATTGCTTTGTGGATATTTCCCTCTCAGAGGGTTATACCATGTAAAACTTCTTGTGATGACCAAAGACCTATTTCTTTTGTGGTGCTAGTTCCTATGATTACCCAAATATTGATTTCATCATAACATCAAACTTTTGTGAGGTTAACTACTTTCTCTTCAAAGATCGAGGTAGCTTACAATAACTATAATGTTCTTTCTTCTCCTTGTGAAGTGTTGTTCTCTATTTTTATGATAAGACTTGGTAGTTGTTGAGTACTAGGTGAGTTTATAACCATTATTTCCATTCTAGAATCAAACCTCTTGAGATCCTATTAATTTCTCTTAAAGATCCAATCCTACTCCCCATTTTCTGCAAAATTAGTGCATTGTGGAATTTTGATTATTCCATTGCATCCAAAGTTGTCCTTTAAGTCAGATATGTCTTTCAATTCATAAAAAAGTGTTTGTTTTCCAAAAATATAAATATTTCCCTCATGGCCATCCATTTAAAATGTGGTATTGGTAATAAAATTTTGATTTTATAAAGATTTATATTGGTATTATTCTTGTAATTGCATAGTTATTTTTGTTTTCTCAATTCCTTATTTTGGTGTTCCCTAATATTGTTTGGCAAAGCACTGTTGTTTTAGGTCTCTCAGATCTCTGCTATTCACAAACCCCAAGGTCCTCACTAGCTTCATAACAGTCCTTGACTTTATTTCCTCACCATTTTCTAGCAATATTTTTTTCTTGGTTCCAGGCTCCTCCCACAACATGGTTCTCTTTGTAGTAGTCATGCAACATTTCTCCTTGTGGGTATTGTTTTCTATCAAAATACCCCACCCCCAACCTCCTTTTCAGCCATCCATGCCAATGGAAACATCCTCCTTGGTACCAATTCCCTCCCTATAGACAACAATTTCCTTAGTAATCACCCCCCATTTCAAGTGGTTTTGTCAACCGTTACTTCAATCGCACTGCCCATAGCTGGTAATTCTTAGAGATCACACCCATTCAAGCATTAATATTACCTACAAAGTAAAGATCACTGCTTGTTTTCCAAACCAAACACTTTGACCATACACCCGTACCACATGGAGACAACCTATGGCTAAAGCTAATAGGCACATCAAGCAGCTTGCCAAGTGGAAACATTGTATTGCCAAGCTAATAGGAATGTCAAACACCTTGCAAAGTGGGACCAGCTAAACTTTTCCCTACAAAAAACTAGAAGACGACGAGGGCATGTTGAATAGGATGAAAAGTAACACATCAACATCCTAATAGCATTACTTGCCACATGGTACAAAGATTGCCTTTTATGGCAGCAATTACAAGACACCTGCCATGTCATCTACCACATACCATCACGAGAGCAGTGCCACTTTTGCAAGCATGTGATTTGACAAAGACACATCACTCTACCATGAGTCATTGCCATGTGCTACTATGTCATATATGATCTACCACATCGACATTTTGAAGAGCCCCTTTCATTGAAATTTCAAATTTTTACAGTGATTTCAAGCATGCAAAGTCCACTTCAAGTATAATTTTTTGCAGAGGGTGTTTTTTCATTCTCTATGCAGTGGCACAGTTAGTTTTTGGAAATTCCATTGTGTGGTGCATCCTACTACTGAGTTTTCTAAGGTAACCCCTTCTAATCCTCATTTATGGACCTTTTGAAATGCAAGTTTTTAGCCATACAAGCACTTTTTGTAGTATCATTTATTGGAAGTGCATATTTTCATGCACTTTACATTGGTGCAATCAGGTTTTGTATTTATAGCAATTTGATTTCTTTTCTTCGTGATGGATAATATGAATGTAGCTGGCTTAGATAAGGGCTGGACAGAACTAGATCTGGATGAGTCGGAAGCAACATATGAACTATGGTTTACTGATAACAGTTACAACTCATTTTCATTCGCTGGAGATGGCGAAACTTATGTTGGTGAGTCCACATGGGATCCAGAGTTTGCAAAGGATCAAGAGCCTAGTCTAAAAGATCATGAAAAGAAAACATATGAAGGCCAAGAGTTGAAATATTCCTTAGAAGAAGATATGCTGAGAAAGAATATTATGCAACTAATTCAAGGAATAAGTGATGAATTCAGTCTCTTTGCTATCAACACCTTGACTGCATGATAGATAAGTTCATGATTAGACAAGGTGAAGTTTTAGAAGCTGTTGCACAAACATATCTTAGGATTGCACTTCTAGCTATTGTCATGGACATAGAATATCAGTCTATAACTCATGGAGCAAGAGAACATGTAGAAGCAACTTAAGAGACAGAATAAAATGGAGGAAGAATTTTAAGAACAGGAAAACGTAAAG
>APFE030751717.1:0-14886 GCA_000404065.3 Pinus taeda
GAAATGAATGATGAAATTATTTGTGAATGAATTCGTTTCACCGCCTGAAATAATGCTATTCACTATAATCACCCATAATACTATTCACCGTAAGTACAGTGAATAGCATTGTTTTACTATCTCAGAATCCTCATCCAATTACAATTAAAATTCCGATTCCGAGATAATGCTATTCACTATAATCACCCATAATACTATTCAGCGTAAGTACAGTAAATAGCATTATTTTACTATCTCGGAATCCTCATTGGATCAAGCCCAGTTTACTTAGAGGCAGTGCGAAGTATTTTATGGTTAGGAAGAGGCGCACCAAACAACAAAAGGTTACCATTAACGAGAATTCATCTTCGACCAATGGTAACATATTGTACGGAAGAAACCTAAGTTGCTATGTTTCTCTCCAACCGCAAACATTCTGAGGATTTTCACGTGGGCGAAAATTTCACGTCATATTTTGGGCGAAAATTTCACGTCATATTTTCGCCTATTTGCACCAGCGGCCACACAAATGTCACATCATATTTTCGTCAAATTTCACGTCATGGTGTCTTCCATGAAAAGGCTCACACAAGGTCAACAGCTCAGGATAAATTCGATGTCATTTCTTTAAAGAGGGATAATATCTATTTATTTTAATGTAAAAGGTAGCCAAATCTAAAATATTAGGTTAGATATAAGCTTATTATGTGCTGGGGCTGCTGAGTATTGTTAATAAAATTCCTTGCTTCAGCTTTGGAAAAGTGTAAAAGGGTGTTGGGCCTTTCTCTCTAAGACAATTTTCTCTAAAATTCTTCTTAGTAGCAATGGCAAGAACCAAAACATGAATTTTAATCAAATTTACTAAAATCAATTATATTCATGCTATATAAATATTAATTCAATGAATGTTGATAACTTAAGAAATCACAAATATTAGCTAGAAAATGAAACATTTGGATAGACAAGTTAATGGGGCTGTAACAATTTTTATAAGGTCAATAAGTATAGGCCTAATGCATGACACAAGAGAGCATAGTAAGTTCAATTGGTTCAGCTACAATGGATAAAACAATGACAATTACAATTAGAAAAACTATTCTAACCATAGTTCATACAAGAATGGGGCTTTGGTATGACTAATGCATGTGCCTCACTATCTCTATATATTATCCTGATGGAAGATATGGTGGGTAAGCCACAATATTTAGGATATAGTACCCTTTTAGACTAGATGTATTCTAGAAGCTCTAGGAAAGGATGCCTAACTAATGAACTAGCCTTGTAGCCTAGGGCATATGGGAGTTCATATATGAGGATGAGAAATTTGTGGAGTGGTCCATGAATGGAGAATGAACTAGAATTCACACATTTATAATGTCTTTACTACTAGAGAAACATAAAATAGTACTAAAATAAGCAAAAAAATTTCAAACAAACTTTAACTTGACACATGATAAGTAGAAATGGAGTGACATTCTCATCTCATGTGGACATGACTCATTTCTACAAATGTCAACATACACAAACATAAAAACAATTCAAAAACATGGAATTTAGAAAGGGGTTGAAGAGTGCATTGTATTTCATTTTTTTTTTATTATGGCATGCTTGAATAATATGCATATGTTAACAATTAGTGACTTGGTATATTATATATTGTTAGTGATGTCCAGAACATTACTTTGAAAAATTTGTGATTTGTAAAATGCGTTACCTGTGTAATATGTGTGATCTCTCACACTTTTAGGATGGTGACTCCATCCATCATAAGGCTCTCTCTGGTACCTGATGATGGATGGAGTCACCATCCAAAATGTTGGACAAATCACACATTTATGATTCCTGAAATAACTAACAATATGAAAAATTGTGGAAGTATCCAATCACTCAATATTATATATTGGTAGAAAATAGCTTATTGAGAAAAACATAAAATGAAGAAGATGCACTATTAGGGATTAAGACATACAAATTCCATGAGTAACAGTGAGAAAAAATGAAAATAAACCCTGGATATATACTTGTTTTATGTTTTTGAACAAATCCCTTAGTTTAAATTTGTAGAGTGTGGAAATAGTTATACAACAAAATAGAACAAAACACTCACTCTTGTTTCCATAAGATATTTCTCACATTCATTGCCATAAAATAAAAAGAAACCCTTACACTCTTTGCTATTGTTAACATAGAGATTTCTTTCATGAAATAAAATAAGACATTCACCCTAGTTGCTATAAAAATATCAAAAGAAGATCCTCACCCTAATTTCTAGTTTCTATAAAGATAGCCAACAATATAACAAAATCCTGGTGTAAATTTCTACAACAAAACCCTGGCTACTAGAAAAATATGTGGAATGCCTGAAATTAATGAAACCCCATATTATTTGATTGAACTATTATTTGATTGAACAATGTTATTTCTATAATTCTTTTCTAAGTGCAGTGGAATATTATATATTCTTTCAAGAAAACTTTTATTCAATCCTAAACCTAATGACTGTAGAAGTAACATTATATCTATCAAATAGAAAGTATTGCTAATTCTTTCTTTTAATATAGAAGTAATCTACAACAACAACAAGTTAAAATATAAAATGTTAGATTGTAATTAATGAAGAAACGTCAAATTCTAATAAATGAAGGAATATAGCATGTTTTTGTTAGTAACCAACTCTGAAACATGACCATATTTTCAAAGTAAGTCAAACATGGACACCTCCCTCATACTTAACTTCTTTATAAAGAAACAACTTTGAAATAAAAGGTGATGTGTTTCTCACTGTATTTCCAAAACTTTTTTATATCCAAACCATATTCGAAAACTATATCACCATAATGCATGTGGGATAATGTAATTCCACCTTGTTATATAATAAATGTTTTAAATGGTATTTACTGCATGATGAATGTCAGATATACCTATTTGACTAAAATTAAAGTTTGTTCTCACCTAATCTATACACTATTAATTTCCAAAGGAGTACATTCCAATTGTGTATGGGCATTCAAAATAAGCTTAATTATATATTTTTATAGAAATTGACACATTATGTCCAAGCATGGAGGCATCAAAATCATTCCGTTATACAAAATGATGTTAGTGAGTCACTAGCTAATCACTACCACCTTTACCAATATGAATTACATATCCAAAGGTTAGCCTTCTCCTTTTTCATCCATTAATAACTCAATTATTCTCACATCTTGCACTATTTCTTATTATTGGGAACTAGAAAAAGCAACAACATTATTATAAGAAATTTCCAAGAATTCATTTATACTGTTAGAAAATAATAGTTTCTATTTCAAGTCAACAAAACAAACCATAGATGATAGTGTAAGCTGTGAGAGTGTTAGAGTGACATGAGGGACAAGGGGGTTGATGATATTTTGTTGGTTGGTGATTCAAAGAGAATTAAACATCACTCATGAACTAGTTGGCCCCCTTTGATGGGAACATCAATTTCATATTTAGGTGGGTTTGATTGGGGATTTTCTCCATCCATTTTGGGAATTTTTTAATTGTGCCACAAAATCTCAATGAGTGTTCTAATAAATTATGCAACACAATAATCCATTCACAATGGGTCTATATTTTTAGACATATTACTAAAACCATCTCACTATTAATTATATGTAAGAAGGAACCATGATATGGATAACACCTTGGTAGAATGGGTTTCTTGAATACAATTATAAATTTACCAAGCTATAAAATTTACTATGTTCATATGGAAAATAAAAGATAATAGGGAATTATTGGTTATCTAATGCAAATGGTTGTCTTTTATCATGGTGATGACTCTTTTTTCCAAACTCACTTGTAGTGTGTACAAAATAATCCTACCTCATGTTGTGATCTTGTTCAACCAACTTCTCTCTCCTTTTGATTGTATCTTCTCTAAGTGTTCTAGAAATAAATGAAAACACACACACACACACATATAAAATGGAAGGAACTAAATGATGATGTTGCAATGAAGAAGTTGAGTTAAGAATAGTCTTAGCTCCTTTTACATGAGTGGTCATGATATTTTTATAGCCTTCTTAGTAAGTACTCTTAATTAATGAATATTTAATTTTTATACATAACATTGCCCTCCCCTTAAGAAAATATTTTTCTTAAAATCATAGGTAACCATGGATGTTGTTGACTAAAATATTCACCTTTAATGGAATTATAAAAAATAATTCTCTAACACAATAATCAAATTAAGTTGACAATGTCTTAATTGGAAAATTGAACCCCTCTCTTGGAATAAAATAATAACTCCTCTCTTTGGAATAAACTATTAAATGTAAATCTAAAAAATAATTTTGTAATGCAATAAGTAAACTAAATTGAGAATCTATTACTTGGAAAATTGAACCCCTATGTTGGAATAAAATAATAACTCATATCTTATAATGGAATAAAATAGTAACTCTATAATTAAGTGAATCTAACTCTCCATCACTAATTCAATGTATGGAAAGAGCATAATTCATTGTCATTAAATGCAATTGTAATTCCCTATATTTGTAACTCTCACCAAATATTCTTTCATATGTATGTGTAACTCTCACTCTCACTAATTTCAATTGTGAATCCTTAAGATAAGCCTAACTTTCTCTCTATTGTTGGATGATTTGCACTTCTCCTCAATTAACTCCTCCCTCATGGAATTTGATTCTCCTAGGTAAAGGAAAAAATTCATTCTTCTCATCTATTTAATAAAGAAAAAAAGTGAGAATTGAGAGTACCATGTTCATTGTTAATAATAATAAAGATTTTTTAGTGTGGACTACAGCAAGGGAGGAGTAAGAGAAAGTGTTAACCACATGATATGTAAGAGATTGAGGATATCTTCAAGTAAAAGGCATGTGCACTTCAACATAAAGTAGATTAGACATTGGTGACTTTATGCATTATTATTCTATGTCTACACTACTCAACAATTGAAGAAATATAATAGAAGAAGAATTGTTGAGGTTTTCCCCATTTTTGGCAGTCATTTGAAGAAAATATAATTGTGTCATATTTGTTCTTGGTTCTCTCCATATGATCCTTAACTTTATGTTCTATAGATAATCATTGATGTCAAATGTTTTGAAGAAGGAATCCACATTTTATGTAATTGTAACATTGAACATTCAATTTTTTGGGAAGCACATTTAGTTTTTTGCAAATTACATTCAAATTAAATTTAGTTTTTTGCAAATTACATTCAAATTAAAGAAAAGTACATTCTATTATATTTATTTTTTTGAAAAGTAAATTTACTTCTATTAAGTTTTATGCAAAGCACATTCAATTTTTTGCATAGGCCTTTCAAGTTTTTGCATAGAACTTTGATATTTTAACACAGTATAAAGCATAAGGAGTTAAGTCCCAATACAAACCCTATGGTTGTATTTGAACCATCATTAGAAATATGAAGTGGAAGGCACCAATTTTTCCCTCTTGAAATTGGTTCTTCAGAATTTATGTTTCAACAATTCAAAAGTTTTTTGACAAATATAATTCCAATGAAATTGGGAGTCTTTAGTTAGTAATTTGAAAAGTGGTGAAGAAATATTTGTGAAGTTTTCTATAAAACTTCTATATTAACTAGTGAATCTAAGAAAACTTCTAACATCTCTTTAACATGTTGGTACTGAAATTTTAGAGATAACCTCAACCGTTAATTAATGTGCTTTGATTCTAACACCTGAAATATAGTTACCCAAAACAATTCCTTTGCTAAAAAAAAGAATGATTTTTTAATGACTTAATGAAATGTTAACTTCCTTACATATAATAAGGAAATTCTCCAAATTCTCCATATACCTACAAAATTATTCCTATAGATAGTGAAAACATCCATATAAGCTAACAATTCCTTTGCTAAAAAACAGAATGATTTTTTAATTGCTTAATGAAATGTTAACTTCCTTACATATAATAAGGAAAATTTCCAAATTCTCCATATACCCAACAAAATTATTCCCATAGATAGTAAAATCATCCATATAATCTTCTACAAAATCATGGATCAAGTGAGAGATACAAGGAATCATACAAAAAGAAAGGGCATTCCATGTAAGTATACATACCCTATGGACATGTAAAATTTATCTTATATTCATTTTCTTATGCAAGTAGAATGTGATTGCATGTGTTGAAACCATCAAGGAAAGAGAAATACTTCTTCCCTTCTAATCTATTTAATACTTGATCATTAAATGGTAGTGAGAAATGATCATTAGAGTTTCTTTATTTAATTATCAATAATCTATGCATACTCTCCAATTTTAAGTTTTCTTAGGCACAGTAAGTAAGGGTGAAACCCATTGGATATTTCAAATGAGGTAAAAATATCTCTGACGTAAATAAAATTCACATTGAGAAATTTTTGTAACTCATCTTTAACAATCTCCCTCATATTATGATTGATCATTCCTTATGGTTGTCCTATAGGTTTGACACTCTCTTGTATGTAAATTTTACAAATACATCTATTTGAGTTAATTCCTTTCATGTCAATATATTCCCATGCAAATATAGAGAAATGTTTTTTAAGCATATTTATTAACTATTTCTTTCTAAATTCCTCGAAGTTATTGTTAATGTTTAATGTCTTAAGTGGATAAATTTCTATAAGAAAATTGCCAAACTTTTCCATTGAGTTTAATAACATTTTAGATTGTGAAGATGAGAGGCATTCAATATTGAATTCTTCTTGAAAGTTTTGCTCTAATATATGCACACAATAATTTTTTTCACAATATGATGAAAAATAATGATTATTCATTAAATTCACTAATTAATCTTCCCCATAATTTTTTGAGATAGTTAAAACTAGTTTAATATCTTCATAATTTCCATCATCTCCTTCAATTAATTTCCTATTCTATATTTCAATTATTTTTCTTACTTGCACATATGCTATGAACATTTTAGTAGTATTTCCACTAGAAATGAACATATCACTAGACCTAAAACTTATGAATGCATCAATATTAGCTAACCATGGCCTACCAAAAATAATGGATCTCAACATATATTAGTTTTGGGAGTTAGTATCATAAAATAAATAGGATACTCCCATGGATATAGGATTACTTATACATATTCTAATATACCCTTACATTTGAGAACATCACTATCTTCTAATTAGAATAAAGTAGGATTACATTGAATATTACTTAATTTCACCTTATCCATCCGACTATTTTGAAATAATGTTTATATTTGCACATAATACAATCAAAGTGTATGAAATCCTTTACAATTGGATTAAGTGGATCTAAGTATTTTTCATTTTTTGGTTTTTGCATCATAATGCTTTCAATATTTCTGATCAATTTCACTCTTTAGAATTATTTTGATTTTCTTCTAGGATTTTCAACACACAACTCCTTTATTTATTTTGGAAAAATAAGGATTTTCTTTCAAGGTTGAGGCAATGGAATTTTGATCCAAATATTTTCCAATTCATCTAACATGTTATAATCAGGCAAAACTATTTTCTTATCTATACCTTCATCAATTTGTAATCTCTTTGAAAAGGGAGGATTTGGTAAGGAAATAGATCATTTCTTAGCTAAACTAAATGTAGGAATTGATTTTATTTTGATTTCCGCTATTTGTGTATGAACATATTCCTTCTTAGGAGTAATTTCTTGTTGAGGATTTTCCTTCAGGAGATTTATCCTCTTTATATTCTGGATGACAACAAGGGGTATTTTATTTTATAGAAATTGAGGAGATCTAACTTGGACACCATTTAAATATAGAAGAGCTATTATATAAGCTTGAAACATTTGGGGTTGCATATTATAAATCCATTATGTTAGATTTTAAGCTTTTTGGTTGTTTCTTGGAGTAGCATGATATGAATTATCCACAGTAACCTTTCAAATCCCAAATGGGTCCATCATGAGCACTAATCTATATCTAGTATAAATAAACCTAAATCTTGATCAATTTTTATAAAGAAGGCTACTGACTATTATAATAATTTTAGTTTAGTTAATTATTTTTATTTTTAATTAATTAATTCTATAGTAATAATGTTAGTTTTGATTATTAATTTATTTTATTTTAATTGTTTTACTTAATGGATTTTAAATATGTAGATTATTAATCCTTTTAACTCTCTTGATTATAGGTTAATTTTATTGTCCTTTCTATTAATTTTCTTATTTTTGTTTTATTTAACCTAAGAATCTAAAAATATATTTTAATTAATATAACTAATTCATAAATTATTTTAATTAATCAAATAATTAATTATAATTTTATTTATTGTTTTGATTATTATTTTTATTTTATTTTAGTTAATTAATCCTATGTAACAAATAAACATTTTTATTTAATTAATTCAATTATTAATTTATTTGATGATTACTTATATAATTGCATAATTGTTATATTTTAAATTGTTACTTTTTCCAAATTTTTCATTTGTAATTTATTTAACCTAAACTGTTTAATTGATAAATAAGTAAGTTTTTTTAAATCATTTAATTAATTAAAACGCATATAGTATGTATATATATATATCAATATACATAATATAGTATATATAATAATATATAAATATATAAATATATTGTGTGATAATTAATAATTATTTTAATTATTTTACATAACTTTTTCATGAAAATGTAATTTAATAGTTTAATTTAATTAAAATTAAATTAAATTAATTTATTAATTTTACTAACCTTATTAATTTATAAACCCTATGATACTATGTTTCTAAAGATCTAGAGGGATTTATTTCTCTAATGAGGGGAAGCCAATGTCAACTAATCTCACTCCCATTGTCTTATGAGGAAATTTCATAATTTGGACTTACTCTCTCATTTTTATTTTTTTTATAATTATGCTCTCTAGCAATTATTTTAGCATCTTCTAGACACACATGATGTTTGTGTCACATACCTATACTAATATAACTACACATGTAAAATTTTTTTATGGTATAATATAAATATCAACAGCAGTTACATATAGGTATATTTCTGCACTTGTTATGCATAGGCTTCCACTATTCTTTAATTAATATATTTGGACATTAATTTGGCTGCCACAACCATGTATTCAGCCTAACCAAAGGCAATTACACTATGGCAGCAGGTATAGTGTTCCATAACCTATGTATTCGGCCTAACCCAAAAGGCAATTACACTATGGCTGCAGGTATAGTGTTCCATAACCTATGGACCGGTGATAACGTGGCTGTGATTATCAACCTTATCATTTTAATGTTTCATATTTGTGTTGACTTTGGGATCTGGCAATCCCAACGTAGGACATTTGGTAGCAATGTGGAGTCTCCCCTGTCCGGTTCAGGTGACGGTGGCATGGTCACGGCACTTGGGCTTTCCCACGCCTTCCTCCTTGATTACATTGCCCTCATCGACGGTGGGCATGAACTGTGAGAGATCAAAGGTTAATACTATGCCACGTCTCTGCCTCTAGCAGGTAGGGTATATACAGATCTTTTTCCGGTTTATTCACGATTGTTCTTTTGCTCTGCATTCATAATCTTGCTCTGCCCTCACGACAAAGGGTTTACTATGCCATTGCGCTCCGAGGCCACTGCAACTTCGAGTTCTTACCCTCTTACAGCAAGATTTCTCCACATGGAGTCTCAGTCCGGACCTAGCGAGGTAAATTTTAAGGATTTGTTTTTCGATTTGGTGTTTTAATGAACTCAGATTAACATCTGATCTTTTACTTGCCAGGTATGAGCAATTTCTCTTGCTTCGATGGATCTGGAAGAGCCCTGCCATCAAGGACCGCCGAACTTCCAGGTATGTAACTGATATCAGGGTTTGGTTTTTATGACTGTTGCATCGTTATCCCTCTCGGTTTGTTAGAGGGTTTTGCTCTAGCTTAAGGATGAGACCCCAACCTGAACATATCTGGTTGGCCACAGGTATACAAAGACCTGGTCTCGTTCCGGCTATATAGTCTTGGGATATTTATGGCATCATCTCTCATATGAAGATCTCGGTTACTACCCTGCCTTCTGTAGCTTTAGGTTCTATCTGTTTTACTTAAACTGATGTATAATCCTGAATATGCTGGTGGCTACGGCCGTGAGTTTAAATGTTTGGCAGTATTCGGTTTACTGAACTATGAACCTTTGCGAATATCAGCTTATGGATTTTCATACTTCTGTATATATTTATATGCTGTTAATTTTTCCTCGGATACGAGTTGAATATAGCCTGTTTTATATTACACAGGTTTGATGGTTGCTCCGTTGCATATATTTGATTTCTGGTTTCAATCTGGTTACTCGCATGTATCTTTGGTTGCACCCGTTAAGGGTTTGTAATTATACCTAGGGTTTGCTCATGCACACTGGCAGCATGCAGTCACACATGCATCTAACCCTATAGATGTATGGGTGACCTGCGATACCTTTCGAGGTTGGAAAACCCTTATGGCTGTAACTTGTTTAATGGTTATTGTCTATTTCGGAATTCCTCATTTTCTTGTTTACATACTGTCAATGTAACTGTATCTCATTTCTTTGCTTATCTAAGCGTTATTTTCCATAGTTCTTATAGAATAATACCGTCATTACGACAATACTCAATGCAATCGAGTTTTGTTACTTCTGAATGTACTTCGATGTCTATATTTGGCGTTTACATTGTCTCAGAAGACGACTGTCGATGTTTGACATGAATCGAGTCTCTTTTATGGATGCTGCACGCATTATAACTCTATTCCCTACACGATCTTTAATTATTACTATGTTTAAGATGCTGTTGCTACGGCTTGCTAGGACCCTCATGGGCTAGCTGAATCAATTTTCCCATTTCCAATGTTTAATATTGTTCGTCCTTAGTCATATAAGATTCACGTTCGTCTTTAATATTTAGTGGCTGTTAAGGAAGGTATTCGCTCATTTGGGCCATATAGGTTCAAGCCTTAGATGTATGGGTGACCTGCGATACCTTTCGAGGTTGGAAAACCCTTATGGCTGTAACTTGTTTAATGGTTATTGTCTATTTCGGAATTCCTCATTTTCTTGTTTACATACTGTCAATGTAACTGTATCTCATTTCTTTGCTTATCTAAGCGTTATTTTCCACAGTTATTATAGAATAATATCGTCATTATGGAAATACTCAATGTAATCGAGTTCTGTTACTTCTGAATGTACTTTGATGTCTATATTTGGCGTTTACATTGTCTCAGAAGACGACTGTCGACGTTTGACATGAATCAAGTCTCTTTTATGGATGATGCATGCATTATAACTCTATTCCCTACACGGTCTTTAATTATTACTATGTTTAAGATGCCGTTGCTACGGCTTGCTAGAACCCTCATGGGCTAGCTGAATCAATTTTCCCGTTTCCAATGTTTAATATTGTTTGTCCTTGGTCATATAAGATTCACGTTCATCTTTAATATTTAGTGGCTGTTAAGGAAGGTATTCGCTCGTTTGAGCCATATAGGTTCGAGCCTTATCTGTTTAATTGGAGTATGGCTATGAACTCCTCACCACTTCAGATATAACTGTTTCTTGGAATCCATCCTTAATACAGAACCGGGCTATCAATTATTTCTACAGACTGTTCTGCCTTCGTCTTTCTTTATAGTTACTAGTTGACAGTCCCCAAATTGCTAGTCCTCTTAGTTCTACAGCACTCTAAATATATCATTTCTTACATGAAGAAACATATATGCTTCTTCTTTACAGATACTGTAATATATTCTTCTAGATTACCGATAGCAGTAATCTTTATGTATTTGGTTCACAGCTTACTATCTAGGCCGGCTCATCCCATCTATTGTCACACAATGTTCACTTAGGTCTAAGTAATTACAGTTGTCCAATACTCATTCTCGTTCTGTCTTTGCTTCTCTTTAGATAGTATTACTTATACTCTACTTACTATCTGTAGCTGTAGTAAACTGACAGTAACAGCTACCTTTACCATTTACACATACAGTCTTGGAAACATAAGGGTCAGATACTTACCTGATCTGCTCGGATAGGTGAGTCTGGCTCAGTCTCCTGTCTAGATCTGTGTAAAGCTTGATATCCTCCCAACCATGAGATCAGTCTCACAAGACCTGAATCTCCCCCCCAAGCTTCTGCTTACCGGATCACTATCCTCAGTAAGCTAGCACTGTGTGCTTGACTATCTGGTCCTTACCAGACTTAGTCACCAATCCCTTTTTTCCTTCTTTCTGTTCCTCCCTTTTTGTCTGTCTCTACAGCATAAAAAAGGGAAAACCATTCACCCCATCCTTTTTCCTGGAAATCTTTCCAGTTAAGGAAGGTGGTTATTTTCAGTTCTAATAACTGTTTTCCCTTTTGGGAAGCTCAATGCTCTTGAGTAATTCTTTAAACACTGCTTTAATGCATAATTCAAATCAACAAATTACTCTTTAAAAGAAAATAAGTTCTCAATATCATTCAGTTTTTACTGCAGTAAATTTTTAAACAATTACATTTATGGGGTCATCACATCTCCCCCTCCTGAGATTAGACATCATCCCGATGTCTAGTGTCTCCAAACAGTCCCGGATAGGCTTTCTAAAACAGCTCTTTGTCCTCCCATGTGGTCTCTTCAGGCCCATAGTGCTGCCACTGCACTTTAATTTGGGTAATAACCCGCTTCCGCAACTGCACTTCTCTCCGGTGGAAAATGCCCAGCGGCTCAACCCGAACTTTTCCTTCCGGTTCAACCTGTAATCATTAACCATATCAGTATTTTATCATGGATACATTTTCAATTAGTTCAGTTAAAACAATCCTTACCCTGATATCTTTCCACTTGATTACATGCTTAGGGTCATAGATATATTTCTTAAGCATGGACACATGGAAAACATTATGAATTCTAATGTGGCTTGGTAAGGCTAGCTGATATGCTACTGGCCCAACCCTTGCTAAGACCTGAAAAGGTCCGAAGTATCGGGGTGCCAGTTTGGCACAGCTGCTCTATTGCAACGTACTTTTCCATGCCTGAATTCTGATATAAACATGGTCTCCCACCTGGTATTCCTTGAACCTTCTTTTCCAATCTGCAAAGCTTTTCTATCGATCTTGAGCAGCCTTCAGGTTGGTCCTTACCCTTTTGACCATGTCCTCCATTTCCTTGAGCATTTCTGGTCCCAACCTTAATTTGTCTTCCGGGCTACTCCAGTTTGTGGGCGTTCAACATTTTCGTCCATACAAGACTTCAAATGGAGACATCTGAATGGATGTATGATATCCATTATTGTAAGCGAATTCCACTAAGTGTAAGTAGTCCTCCCATTGTGTAGGTTTTTGCATGACACATGCTCTCAACATATCTTCCACTATTTGATTTACCCTCTCCGTCTGCCCATTGGTTTGAGGATGGTAAGCGGTGCTGAAATTCAGCTGGGTTCCCAATTCCGCAAATAGCGCTCTCCAAAAAGCGGAAGTAAACTTCACATCTCGATCTGATATGATAGTCTTTGGGAGTCCATGAAGTCTGAATATGTTTTGCATGAAAGCATGTGCAATTTGCACTGCCTTGTAAGTGGATTGTACTGGTATGAAATGTGCCACCTTACTTAACTTGTCAACTACTACCATAATAGAGTCATTATTCCTTTTTGTTTTAGGCAGTCCAGTTATAAAGTCCATTGATATAACCTCCCACTTCCATTCTGGGATGGGTAGGGGCTGCAGTAATCCGGCCGGATGCTGATGCTCAACTTTGATCTGTTGACACTCCAAACATTGTGCTAAATATTCAGCCACATGCTTTTTCATTCCCGACCAGTAATATTCCTTCCGTAGTGCAGTCAACATTTTCTGATATCCAGGATGACCACCATAGTGACTGGTATGAAACTCATCCATTATCACTTTTTTGAGACTGTTGTCATTTGGTACGAACAACCTCTTTTTATAAAGCAGCATTCCATCACTGCTAACCTCATAGTCTTGTGGATTTCCTTTGCTGGAAAGTGGCATTTGCTGCTTCAATTGCTGATATTCAACATGTTGACTTGCTGCTGTCTTCATCATTTCTTGCAATGAGTTTTCCCATCTACTGAATGTAATTTCGTACAAACATTGTACTTTTCGACTTAGCGCATCAGCTACCCGATTTTCCTTTCCCTTCAGATGTTTAATGTCAAAGTCGAATCCACTTAGGAAATCTGCTCAACGAGCTTGTCTTGCGTTCAGTGTGGGCTGACTCAAATAATTCGTTAAGCTGTGATGATCTGTGAGTAACAAAAATCTCCTACCCAAAAGGTAATGTCGCCACATCTTAAGCGCATGTATGATAGCAGTTAGTTCCAGATCATAGGCAGAATACTTCTGCTCATGTTCCTTTAATTTCCTTGATTCGTAGGCGATCACTTTCCCTTCCTGCATTAACACACCTCCCACACCTTCTCCGCTGGCATCAGTACATACCACATAGTCCTTGTTTGGATCAGCTATACTTAAAACAGGAGCAGATGTGAGTAATTGCTTAAGGCTCTCAAAACTTTGTTGACATTTAGAACTCCACCTGAATGTCCTCCCTTTCTTTTGCAAGGATGTGATGGGATATGCCACCCTTGAAAAGCCTTCCAAAAATCTTTTGTAATATCCCGTCAATCCCATGGAAGATCTGATATCTGCCACATCTTTTGGCATAGGCCAATCCAGTATGGTCTTTATTTTCTCAGGATCTACTGCAATTCCGTCCTTTGAGATTACATGTCCTAGGTACTGGATTTCTTCTTTATAGAAATCACATTTCCTGAGTTTGGCGTACAATTGATGTTCCCGCAATGTTTGCAATACCATACGAAGATGTTTCTCATGCTCCTCCTTGGAGCGAGAATAAATCAAGATATCATCAATAAAGATTAGTACAAACTTGTCTAAAAATTGATGAAATACACTGTTCATTAAACACATGAACGTGG
>APFE030751722.1:0-12687 GCA_000404065.3 Pinus taeda
TTAAGACTTTTTATCCAAGGATGTGATCTTCTGATTACCTCTTCAGGGGACAACCGAGTAGATTTTTCAAGCAATTCCCCAATGGACAAGGGAGTGAGGTTTTGACCAAGTTCAAAATGGAGCATCATACTGATAGCTTGGGGAGTAATGAGGAAAAGAACACTGTGGTCAGGGGATATTACAGCTCTTTGAGTCAGATCATAGTTAGAATGGCAGTAATGGATGATTTCTAGGAAATAAATGGCTAAAGGAATGAGATACCTTGGGAGATTGGATTCCCACAACCCTATAAGATCGTGTCCCTTTGAGTATTCATCTCTGCAGCGACAATAACTCAATAGGGGACTTTCATCAAAATGTAGGTCTTTAATTTGGAAATCTTCATCTATCAAAGGTAAATATTCCAATTCACGGTGAGGAGCATTCAGTGGAGTAATATTCAGAGCTGTCGACACATCCATTTTGGTTCTTGTGGATTCAAAATGGAGGTTTTTGGTTTTACTCACAGGCTGGGTGGGATTTCTAAAAAATGAAGGAAATTGGCACAATTTGTTGGTTCAGGGAGCAATTACACAGTTTTAAAACCTCTAGGAAGGACTCAGTGATGATTTTTAATCACTATTTCAGTGAAAAACAAAGAACACTGAGTTTTACATGCAGTCGGGGCGGGGGATTGAGGGGACAAATCTGTTGGCACGAAACTTCAGAAGTTTATTCATATTTTGTATTTAACATACATATGGCCATGTTAAAGTTTTTGTATATAATATTTTATTTATATTGGTTAACAAAACAAATCATTATTTAATTTACCATAAGGCGGGATTATAAATATGATAATTTTTAACCAAAGGGCTTATTAAAGCGGGGTTTTTTAATGGAATTTTTGGGGAAAATAAATTTACTGGTTAAACTTTATAATAGAGGGGTTTTTGGGATATTTATAAAAAGGGATTTATATACTTAGGATAAGGTATTTTATTAGGGATTTAGTATAATAGAGTTAAATGTAAATATGGCAAAGGACAAGGAAACTCAAAATATTTTTGCACATCTAAGAAAGTGATAACTTCTGAAGTAAATTGCAATATTTTATCTTCAACACTTAAACTTAGAATAGCAAGTTATCTTGAGGGGTTTTTATTGAATTTTGCATGAGTTTCCTAACTAAAATAGGATTTTACTTAGGACAAAGTTAAAGATGGAAGATTATAATAATGGATTATATTAAGTACTTAGGTCTTTTTGATCATTAGGCCGAGGGTCCAGTCCCTCCAGAGGTCAAGGAAATGCCTTGAGCCCCTTTGATCTCCAAATACCTTAGTACTTTGCGGGAAATTAGTGAAAATTTTGAGGGGAAAGTGATGAGGGAGGTTAATGAGTTTGACTTTGCTTGTGATGATTTTCCAGTGTATTTCCTGCTTTAGTACATGTGATGAAAGTAAAGGATCAAAAACATGTAGCAGCATCATTCATCAGATAACACTTTGCAGCACCATCTACCTACCCTGTCTACTTAATACTACCATTTTCTCTTCTTTATTAGGGTGCATTTAGACTTGCAAACCCTCATCAACATTTTTTCTTTTTACAAGGAAAATATATCTAATTCTACCCTTATTACATCCAAGGGCTCAGATTAAACTGTTGAGCACCTTTTATTAACTCTAACTATCTACTTATCTGCCAAGATTAAACTGTTTGGTCAGATATTTTTTCTCTAATCTATAACATGAAATTGAAATATGAGTAAGTCAAGTTTAAACAGTTTGACTTATTCATGAATTGTGGCAAAGGTTGGACAAGCTGCACACAATTGTTTTCTTACAAAAATGAAGTAGTAGTGGCATTTGAATTTGCACACTTTCCTTGGTCTATTTTTGCTTGGGGTTCATTTCTTTCATTTCTTTTTGACCACTTTATTTTTCTTACTCTTTGATTTTTCTTTTAGGGTATACCCTCTTTACATTTTTTAACTTTTTTGATTTTTTGGTTTTTCAAGAATATGGAACACCTTTGCTCAAGAAAGAAGGTTTGAACATATTCCATAGTTCGATCAAGACAATCATGAAAGATGAGACCTATTGGTATAGGAGGCTAACAGCCTGGAGAAGTGGTATTTTCACACACAATTGCTTGAGTTCTCCCAGGAGCTCAGTCTCCTCTGGGTTGGGTTGCGTGGTTACTGTTAGTCACTCAGGAAAGGGTGGAATGGCTTTGGGTTCACTTTCCCATTTCTCTTCCTCCTCCTTTAGGGGAGGAGGTTGGCACTCTGAAAGGACCTTCCTAGATCGCAGGTTGATCTCCTAGATCTCCACAACATAGGTAGGGCATGTTGCTGGGCCTGTCTATTGTTGGAGTTCGGGTTCGGTTGAGCAGGCATTTGGGGTTGTCTTGGAGGAGCAGGAGGTAATGGTTGTTGTTGAGCTGGTGGTGGAGGCAAAATGGTGGGAGGAGGGTTGTATTGAGGCCTCCACCCCGGTTGAGGTGCATTCCACTGAGGTTGTGGCTGGGCATGTGAGTGAAACGAATGAGAAGTAGGTTGAGTATGGTATGGAGATGGATAAGACCATGGAGGAGGTGCAGACCATGAAGGATGAGTGAGGGGCCCCAAGAAGGTATATGAGTGGATTGGTTGGGGTTATAATAAGCTTGGGATGTCCCTTGCATCCCCTGCTGGTAAGGTCTAGGCCCATGTGGCCTCCTTTGGTTGAGGAAGTAGAGAGGTTCAGTAACTGCCTCAGTCCCTAGGTACATGGCTTTAAATCCAGGCAAGGTAGGGAATTGGTTGGTGGGGTGGTCTTCCTCACAAATGAAGCATACCTCTACTGAGTGCAATGGACACTCATTATTAGGGTGCTTCCTCGTGCATCTAGGACAAAAAAAGGCCAAATCCCTCTCATCTTCCTCTTCCTTTTGCTGAATTTGGAAGGTATCAAGTTGTATGGCAATAGTCTGTCTCATCTCACTTTTTAGGTCTTCCATCTGATTAGCAAACTCATGCTTGGAGAAGGTGGTACTAGCTGAAAGTGGATTCCCCCTACCTCTCTTCTAGGCCACCCTAGAATGGTTTCTAAACATGGTCCTTATTTCCTCATAAGGTAGTTGGTAGATGTCCCCTGAAGCCAGCATGTGAAGGGTATCTAGAAGGTCTTCAGGGACTCCTCGGAGCAGAACCGGCTTCAGAGATTCTGGGTCAAGTGTGCACCTGGCCCGTTTATAACTAAGTTGGAACCTTTCCTTCTAATCTTCTAAAGACTCATCGCTTCCCATGGTCATCCGAAAGATCTCTCCCTTGGTTTCCTTGGACCTACAGTAGTCCCAGTATTTGGTGTTAAAATCTTGCTACATCTAAGCCCAAGTGGTGATACTGTTTCCAGGTAACCCCATGAACCAGCGTAATACGACATCCTTGAAGGTAGAGGGAAAGAGTTTCAGCTTTTGCTTGTCCTCAGTATAGTCGTAAGTTCGACAAAGGACAACAAAATCAAACAGGAAGGTATCAGGGTCTTCAGTAGTCAATCCATGGAAGCGAGGTAAAGCTAAGGGACTTATGTTTTTCATTTTTATGTCTCCATTGGTCTCTCGGATGGGAAAGGCACCTTCTATTCTCTCATCTTCTCTTCTACCGTTTCGGTTTTCAGCCATGGCTTCAGACAGAACGCTCTCTAGCTCTTCTTTTGTTATAGGATCTTCGTATATCTCAAGAGGTTCACCTATAGGTTCTTCTAGCTCACTGTTACCAAAGAAGAGAGAAGGTTGACTCAGTGATGTGGTGGGGGTGTTCGGTAGGAATTTTCCGGTTTTATCTTTGTTCCTATGAGGCATGAAATGGAAAGATTTTTTTTTTGGTTTCTTTTTCCTTTTCTGTTGGTACCTGCAAAACTAAAATAGATTCAACTGCAACTAACTATCTTGCTGAAATGAAAATGTGGAATGGAAATGAAAACATGAAAGGACTAATCTATTTTGCTGGAATGAAATTGCAGAATTGAAATGCTAAGCTACTCTTGCAGAATTGAAATTGCGGAATTAAAATGCTAAGCTACGCTTGTAGAATTGAAATTGCGGAATTGAAATGCTAATCTATGAAAGCAGGAAATGTCTACTCTACTTTTACGGAAATGAAAGTGTAGAATGGAAATGAAATAAACTACTTAGCAGAAGGTTGTAGTAGAGAATAGAAGAAAAGCAGCAATCACAAATACTCTAACGCTTCCCCGGCAACGATGCCAAAAGGAATGGCGGGCTCTAGTATTGTAGCAATAATGCTGCGACTCCTGGGACTCCCTTCTTTACTTTTATCAACCCAGTAGTTTGTAACAAACTTGGAAGCGATGGTGCTGTATGCACAAGTACTAGCTCTTGCCGTAGATGTCACTTGGTTAGCTAGCACAAGTTCACTAGGGGCTCGAGCCAACTTCTATGATCTTTTAGAAGAAGATTGTTAACTGATGGATGGAAGCTAACTCGAAGGAAGCTAATCTACTTGCGAAAAGAAATTGAAAATCTAAATGAAAGCGCAAACCCTAACAAACCCTAATTCTACCAACTAGTCCTACTGATGGAAAGAAGAGAATGCAAGCTACTGAAAGAGATGCCATTACTTCTAGGAAGGTAAAATACATGTGTCTAGACTACTTCTATCTGAAGGAAACATCTTTTTGTATTTCTGAATAAGTTGTCAGAATTATCATGCATAGGCTTTCACTATTCTTGACCATGCAGAGGTGGATCGGCGAGGAGAAATACTTGGAGGAGGCCGGGAAGGTTCAGAGAGGGCCTAAGGGGTCCCTAACACCCTTCCAGCGAGTTTCATAGAGTTTGGCTATCAAGAATCCTAATTTGTGAGCTTCTACAGAAAGTCTGCAGGGGTTCTACAGGATGTTCAGGAATTTCTACAAGATGTTCAGAAATTTCTACAGGATGTTCAAAAATGGGTTTTTGGAGGATGGATGAGTGAGGAAAGATGAAGGAATGGGTATGGGGGTAGGATAGGGGTTTGAAGTGGTTCAAGGACTGGTGGATGGAGTTGGGAGAAGGTGTAGATGGCTGAATTTGTTTAAAGAAGGCTGAAACAATGGTTACACAAAAAGGTAGGGTTATGTGGGTAAAACGACAAACGTGAGGCAAGAAACGAAGTTAGGGGATGGGACAGATGGGTCTGATGAAGTTTGGGTGGATGAAGAAGTGGTAGAGGTGCTCTGCAATGTATATTTCCAACTGAACCAATAAAGACTTGCAAGTAATCAAAGACCTAGTTATACCAACCTAATCTGATCTAGCTAATAGTAAAGTGAATGAATAGAAGCTTTATTTGCAAGGAAACCATGTATATTAACTATGCAATGAAGCATTTCAAATATCTGAACATGTAACCAACTTCTGCAAACGAAAAGCGTACACTAGTGATTGCATGGCAAAGCAAAAATAGTGTTTTTGTTTGGGACAACAAGGTTACTTTGATCCTAGCCTCTGATCCTATGAGGGAGAGGTGAAAACAAAGGTGCTCATTGGCCTTTTTCTAGAGATTTTTCCCTATTGATATCCTACCAACTTAATCTAAACATCAAAAGCCTTTCTAACCATCAGTAGTGACCTCATTAATCAGCACAATTTAATTTTTCTAACAGAAATAATTTTGCAAATGCATAAAGGAGAAATAACAATACATAAAGGAGGACTTGGCTCTTAGGTTGGGCCCAACCCTAAGAGCTACGGCTCCTATAAAGAACTCAGAGCTGATACAAAATAAGACTGCTTGTCATTATCAAAAAATTGTCATCAACAGAAAGTTATGCCAAAATGGCTACAAAAAAACGAGCTGAAAGTGACAGCACTATAGTGCAAAAAATGCAAAAGTTTCAAAAGTAAACTACGAAGGCTGAGGCTTTCTTATTTATACATCACAAGGGGCCTAGCAGGCCTCCTACATTCAAGGGACTTGGCTGTCCCAACTGCTAGTAGACAATCCATCTTCCCACATCTGCTTGGCTGCATTTAGGATCCGTTTTGGTGGCCTGTGAGCTCGAAGTTGAGGGTGGAGATCCCGAGGAAGGGCCATTTAATGTCAGAGACAACCCCCCTACGAATCCTCACCTCAGGCTTGGCTGTCACCTAGCCCATGATTGCCTGGTTTTGCTCCAACATTTGTCCAAAAAACCTAAAATAACCACGTATTAGCCTCCTAGGTAGAGTGACCACCCTTATTCGTTCAAATGACATAAACATACTAAAAAAAATGCATAATCTATGAAAAATGGAGGATTGAACAAGGACAATTAGGCAAAATGAGCCCAATAAGTTACCCAATTTGGGGCTCATCACCAAGGTCAACAGGCTCAACAACCTCTTAACCCGTATGTTTCTTATCAACAACCTATGACTGGAGAGTTCCAAGGTGTTCAAGATCAAAATCCTCCCTATGGCCAAGGTAACCCACAATGGGGGCACAATCAAATGCCATATGGCCAAAATCCCCCACTATGGGGCAAAAATCCTTACCAACAGGGATGGCTCCTTCGGTCGAACCTACTTATTGACCTCTAATGCCTTTTAATACTAAATTGTTATTCTTGGCTACACTAGAGTTGCCAAACATGTCTTTACCTACGAATGGTCCAATCCTTCTTTCACCATACTAACCTCTGTTTCCATCCAAGATCCCAAGTGATTGTCCTAAGTCCAATGAGAAATAAGAAGAAGATCCTCAAGCCCACGTGATGACATATCACATCTAATGCTCTTCGAATTCTTACATTGATGATTCTATTCATCTCTGTCTTTTCCACTGAACCCTCATAGGTGTTGCAGCCAAGTGGTACATCGAGCTTCCTTGAAGTACTTACCATGACTTTAACTCTTTAACCATGTCTTTCCTCATGCATTTCTAGTTGTCGATTCGCTATGAAATTGGAACCCATCTACTCACATTGCTTAAGAAAGATACTACGACACACATCTCCGATCACATCCATGAATGGAGATGTAGACGTCGCCTGATCAAATTCGAGATTGCTGATTAGTTGCTCACATAATGGTTCACGAATTCATTCATAGCTCCAATTGCTTGTGATATAGCTATGGGTGGATGTGTTACTGAAGAACAAGACATTGTTCATTCCCAGTACTTAGATCTTGTTTATTCTTAGTCTAACACTTTATATGAGTTATTACCTGATGCTCCGCAGCCATTATTCAATTCCATGGCATCGAAGTTGCAGACTACACCTCCTGTTGATGGAGTAACTGGTTCAGTGTCTGAGATCCCTGCTAAATGTTCTTCTAAACAGAAGTCAGTCTCAAACACTGCTTCCAATATTTCCTCCTAAAATCCACCTAGCCCTGGTAAAACCTTAGAGGTCCACATTGTCCAGCGTACCACAGTGGAAAAATCGTTGAAAGGTAAGAAGAAAGGCAAAGGCAAAGGTAAAGTTGATGCTCCAAAACAGGGTCTCCCTAATTCGTCTACTAGTGATTCTTCACAATGGAAGCCCAAGTATTCGTGCCTCATTTGCGAGTAGGATCACTATACCAAGGATTGTCCTCAATGACCCAAAGTTAGTCGTTTTCTTAAAGGGACCCCAGTTGTCCTAAAAGAGCCATTTCTGTCTCAGTAGACTCAAATGGTAGACCAACCTCAATCATTTTCTTCCTTAGGATCTAAAGTGTTCATGATGAGTATGCCTAATTAATGTGACTACTAGATCAAAATATTACCAAACTCCTACTCTGATAGCTGAGAAAGAGAAAGAGGCCACCCCTTCTTCTTCTACACTGAGTTCTGGCGCTCTTCATATCGACCGCCCTAACCTTGATTTTTATGTATGGCCACCCTCTCGAGGTGTGATAAGGAAATCCTTGTACAATCCCAATGCTCAAGCCTCTCAGCACTATAACATTGTTGAGGATTTGGCTCAGGCATCATCTAGTATGTCAGCTCTCGAGGTGCTCCAAAGCTGTCCGTCTCAACGGAAATCTTTGTTGTCAGCTATTGGGGGTATTGATCCTACCGATTCCAATTTGATATGTTTTGATATAAAGAACCATGTTCGACACCTGCCTCATCAGATTGCCTTTCTAATTTAGGTAATCATCAATGAGAAGACCATCCACAGGACTGTCATCAATGAAGATGCTTCCACCTGCATCATGTCAATCACATGCTGGAAGGCCATTAGTTCTCCTACTTTGAACCAATCCCCGAACACTTTGGAAGCTTTTGATAGGTGTGATTCGTGACCCTTAAGTGTCTTAACTAACCTTGCCATTACTTTGAAGGGAAAGACAATACACGTTGAGGTACAGATTGTTGATGCTTATCTCAATTATAATCTTCTACTCGGTCAGAGCTAGACCCATGCCATGCATGATGTAGCCTCCTCCCTATTTCGCATCATTCATTTTCCCCGTCAAGGGAATATTGTCATTTTCAACCAATTGTCCTTCTTTGCCTCTTCCTCCTTGCATGGCAATGTTATGTATGTCAAGCACACCAATGCTCCCTATGAGAGTGCCAGGGCAGGTCATTTCAAAGATTCTGCCTTGATGGGAATTTTTCTGCTCCCACCTCCTCATGTTGCCTCTGTCAACATGATCTCGGTCAAATCTGATCCTTGGGTCATACCTTCACCAGATCTTGTTGATACCCGGGGCGAGGTTATGCCACTTATTTTTTCCAAAATCAATTATGTGGAGATTGTTTCAGCCTCATGTTTCATATCCTCTGATTGTCCTGTTTTGAGGACTTATCTTGAGATGTATTCTCAATCCCCATGGTTTGGTGCTTTGGAATCTCCTGATCTCTTAGCCATGATTTTTCTTGCTAACGAAAGTATCATGGAAGTAATGTCTCTCGAGGAACCACCTTGGAATGATGCCCATCATTGTTCCTCATTCTTTCCTAGCCCGGAAACCATGTTTATGTGTTTTGAGTAGTTCTCTTCTCCACTACCTACTGACGTGTCATTTTATCCTGACATGGTCAAGATCTTTCAACTGAGGGCACCTTTATCCCTTCATAGATTTAGGATTTTTTCCCTTCTCAAGTTTTTACCCAATTCCCATTATTGCACTGGGGTTTCCATCTGACTCATAAACCTCCCTCTCATACAGGGCATGGGGGCAATGCTTTATATGAGTTCTACTCTATTATTTGGCTGAGTTGATGCTTACTCGTCATGTCAACGGTAAAACTTCAGTGTTCATTTGTGTTGATTGATTACCTGAGTCCCAGCATGGACTCTCTCAAGAATTACTATGCTTAGGTCATCTTGCATAGTTACTTGTGTACATTAATGTGTCATTCATTTTTGTACAGTGTGGTTTGGAGTGTTAGTTTTCAAACAACTTTCCTGTTTACTATGTTTTCCCTGCTTTGCAAATGTATGTGACTCCTCACATCAATTTCGCTGATGGTGCTTTCCTTAGTACTCGGAACCTATCATCCATGACATGGGATATTTATGACCCTCATGGTGAGTTGATTGATCTTCAAAGCATTTTTTTAGGTCACACAACTAACAACATTGATGAATACAGTGCAGTCATCGAACTATTGTCATAAGCCATTTCTCTTGACATTCGAGAGTTGGTTTGCAACCTAGATTCACAACTTGTTGTCCTTCAACTCAATGGCCAATATTCCATCAGAAACCCTCAGATATTGAGAATGTATCTCCATATGCGTCTATTGGAAATGAATTTTAATTACAATACATATCATCATATTCCTATATGCATGAATACATTGACAAATGCATTAGCTAATTATGTGTTGGATAGACATTTACGAAACATGTGAAAAAACCAAAACAAATCATTTGTACCATAGTAAGGAAGAAAATATAGCATATATATATGTGATGATAATGTTTGATACATAAAAACCCTAAAAAATAATATGTGTGTTCAAAATAACATTACCGGCTCGCAGGCCTCAAAAATGTAAAATGCTGGACCTAGGAACTAATCAGCATGGTGATCGTGGTAGCATGACATGACTCGTGTGACACGAGTCAGCAATCAGTGGATCCAATCTGATACTCCCACGATGTGTCTTTGGTACTGGCGAGGAATGTCTCCCACCCGAGCATAATCTGGGATACCATGAGTCAAAACCCTCAAGGTTCCTTGTGATCTCCTCCTCATTGTCACTCAACTCTTGACAAGGAGAAACAACATCAAACTAGCAGGAAACATGCCTGGCTATTGGGGACATCCCAGCAAAATGCTCTGGTCCAACATCTGCATTGACAAGACAAAATGTTATAAACACATATATATAAAAAACAATTATAAAATTCACAAAATTAAAAATTGTTTTTTTACCTTCGTCATCAAAATCCTCTCCATTTGGTAGCGGCATGTCCAGATCTCCATGGAAGTTGGTGCCACTATATGTCCAATCCTCGATGACAATTAGTTGTCATCATAGCCATGAGAAGAAGGCGGGCCTATAAGACATATGCCGACCCCCATTGATCTTAAGCATCAAACGACTCTAGTGGGCCATCCACGGGTTGCGTGGCATTGGAGGATATAGCTTAGTCAACTGGTACTACAACAACAACACCTGTTCTAAGAAAAAGGTCACTAGTATGGATCTGAAGAAAAATTGCTTCAGATTCCCCGCCTTAGCTTTTTTCAGCTGGAATTTTATTTTGATCTTCATGGCTTCCACCCAATTAAAGATCGTCGGTGTTGTACAATCAATGGCATATAGGAATTTCGATTTGTTAGTCTCATGCACTGTCTAGGACCCTGCCACTTTATTGATAGTCAATAGTAGCACTCTTAGTGTCAGATCTTGGCGGTGTCAATCTCAATCTTGCCACTCTTGGATTTGAGGGCTTCAAGGAAATGTTCAGTAAGAAACATGGATATGCTTGCCCCAATTGGTTGTGATCCATATAAGTTCACTAGTTCCCCTCTTTGGGATAGTCCTGTGATGAAATATATGTTTAAGGTTTCTAACTCCAGCTCCTGGTCACCAATGATGAATCTTTTTTGATTTAGGTCCAAGAGACTAATCAGGTACTGAAGCAGCTCAAGTTGGGCTCATATCCTTGGTGTGAGAAAGAACTTGAGGAGCCCATAGTTCCTCAAAGCATTCAAGCAATTTGGATCATTCAGTGCCTGAGTTTCCACATCTTTGTGCTCACGTTCTTTCTAGTCTACCATTTTCGATGATTCTTTCCTACAAAAACCATATATTTCAGTCAATAATCATTTTTGGCCCATAAAATTCAGATTCCAACAATGGTTTTGAAGGGAAATTGATGTTTTCCCTATTCATGGTGCCGACATGCCCGTTTTAAAAATAGTTGTGCCGTCAGAGTGATAGGCTATTTTAATCACCCTTGGTTGGTGCGATTTCGTGCCTGGAAGTCGCGCTGAACAAAGGCAAAAACTTTTGACAAAACCTCCCTAAAAAATCCAAAAAATGGATGAAAACAGGAATAAATGGTATGAAAATGGAGCTTAGGGCCTTGCCTCTTACCTGTAACTGGTAGCTCAGCAAATGACCTCCCAGATCTCTTGCAATCCACTCTAGAACAATTAGGGAAAGAGTGGGTGAAAAGTCTTTCATAGCAAGGTAAAATAGTAAATGGTAAAAAATATTTACTTTTCCTCCCTTTTATTAATTTTTTCTTGAAATATTAGGTTTTGTAAATGTTTTGACCTATTTTGCCTCAAGAATTAGATAATTCACTTTACCTTTTTGTGCAACGACAAGTGATGGATGTTCAACGATGATGCCGAGTCACATTTCAGCTCTTTTCTCAACTCCTAAAACTCATATGAAAAGATTTTTGAGTATTTTTCCCTTTTGATTCATGAAAGAGAATAAAATGGGGGTTTTCTTTTAAGCTCCTTTCTAACCCTTTAAACACGAAAAGATTTCTAAGCTCTTTTCATTTCGAACTCATTAACGGATGCAAAACATCATGTGCCCAGTTTAAGTTTACCCCTTATTCGGGCTGGGATGCACTATTTACAAAAAAGGTATTGCTTTACTGAAATGGTCAAGCGGTTCTCTCAAGTATCGTTTTCTACCTTTTAAGGCTCGAGAGACATAAATGTACGAAAAGGGGCCATGTGGAGTTTTATTTTCCATGCCTTTTTCAAACTCTCTAAACATGAAAAAGATATCGAGTTACACCTTTTTCAGACTCGTTAAAATGTTAAACGAAATCAGATTCGTCACCATGAAAACATGAGCTTCTCCTTCCTAGGGCTCATTAAACTTACTAGGTCAGATTTGTCCAAAGGATGAACTTATAGTGCAAGCATATGATATCCACTTCAAGCTTGCGATTAAAACTAATTGGGGTACCTACAAGAAATAGTGGGGGAAAATTTGGACATCTAATCAGTTATGTTGGTAGCTTACTCTTGAACATGACACTTTCTGCTTCGTGTCGGGATGGGATATTCTCCTTTATATCATTGACATCACTGGGTTGGCCCATTTATTTTTTCCTTCCATATGATCTCTACCACATCATCATGACCACTGATCCTATGGATCCAAAAGCTACCAAACTTCCAGTCGTGTCGCCCATATGTTCAAGAGTTGTCCTTTTGTAGTTAGACTTACCTCTGATTCTTTGTATCACCCAAAATCATTTTGCATCCCATTATCTCGTGTTGATGATGTGGGATAAATTATGGCCCTCCTTCGAC
>APFE030751722.1:24797-46872 GCA_000404065.3 Pinus taeda
ATATGTATTGTAACATTGAAAGGAACATAATGAAAAATCAAGCTGGTAGTCTCGGTTTTGAGATCCAGTGGGAAATCTCTGTGTATATGTGTTTTATGTGTTATGCTCTCGCATTTTTATTTTTATTGTGATTTAGAATTTGTATGCAGGTAATTTCTGTAGGGCGTTAAAACCTACATTCCCATCCAATGGATAACATGGAAAATTGGATAACATGGAATGATAACAAATCGATATGTCCATTAAATACTACTGTATTCCCATCAAACGCATAAGTTGCAAAGACAATGAACCAATCATTAGATCACTCAATAGTTCTTATTGTTTACCCATGAGGCCAGGTTTGCATAAAATGTTGGCATAAAAATGGAAATGTTGACATAATAATGTAAAATTCTGAAAAGGATAGACATTGAACAACAATTTTTTTGTCCTTATATGAGCATCATATGCGGCATAACAATAATTAGAATATTGAGCAAAGTAGGAGGTATGAGACTGTATTGTGTTCCACTTCTATTCCTTCATCCTTATATTGATTACAAATCCTAAAATATTATAGAATATGATAGATAGGAGCAAGGTCAAACAATTGACTTTGAACCTATATATTGAAATCTACAATCAAGTTAAGCTTGTCACATTTTCTCAACTCGATTGTAGATTTTGAGAATATTCTAGAATTTAACGTATAGGAGAAAAGGTGATAAGCTTAACTTGATTATAGATTCTAGGAATATTTTGTAATTTGATGGGTAAGAATAAAAATAGTTATTTGACCTCACTCCTATCAGTTAGATTATTCCAAGAATATGAAATCAAGATAAGGATGAAGGAAGGTGTTGAACTTAACTCAATTGTAGATTTCAAGAATATTTTATAATTTGATGGACAAGAGCAAAGTAAATTGTTTGATCTCACTCTTATCCATCAGATTATGGGATATCCCAAGAATCTACAATCATGATAAATATTATTCTAACCATTGAAGTTAAATCAATTGTAGATTTTGAGAATATTTCGGAATGTGATGGACATGAACAAAGTCAATTGTTTGACCTTGATCCTATCCATCATATTTTTGAATATTCCAAAAATCTACAATGGAGATAAGGATGGGCAATGGTCGAACATCCTTATCTAGACTATAGATTCTTGGAATATTCCAAAATCTAAGAGATAAGAGTGAGGTCAAACAATTGAATTTTCTCCTACATCAGAATCGAGAATATTCCCAAAATCTACAATTGATTTAAGTTTAGTTTTCCATCCTTATCTTTATTATAGATTCCTAGAATATTTCAAAATTTGGCAGATAGGTGCAAGGTCAAACAATTGACTTTTCTCTTTCCCATCATATTCCATAACATTCCTAGTATATATGATTAAGTTAAGTTCATCATCCTTGTACTTATGTGGGAGCATTAATTTGAATAACATAAAAAATAATTGTGGTGGGATCTTAGACATTTTCTTGGAGACCAATGACATATACAACTTTGTAGGTGGAATTAGAGTCAAGACCAATGAAGGAAGAGGCAAATTCAACACACATAACTCTGTTAACGAAATTAGAATAATAAACTTACTTCAATTGAAAATTTTTGGAATATTCCAAAATTTAATGTACAAAAGTGACATTAAATGAATCGAAGTATAAATATTTTGACCTCACTCCTCTATGATTCCAGAATATTTACTATCTGTCTCCTTCTAGAATATTCTAGAATATGCAATGGACATAAAGATGTCTGAGTTAGGATGAGTTAGTGATGCAAAGAGAAAGAGAGCTTCAAAGCCATTAAATCTTAGATGTGAAAAATCTTAAAAAATGGGCCTCTATTTTTTATAATAATTTATACTCTTCTATGGAAATAAATTGTGTTTTCTGGGTTGAGTTATTTTATGATTTTTAGAACTAGATGAGTCATAGTTTTAGAAGAGCTATGGATAGGAAATATTTTATCCATAAAGGAGAAACAAATCTTCCTTATAAAGCATGAGGGATTCTAAGGATAGATTGAGTGATTTTAGGGTTTAGGAAAATATTATTTATGGAGTGGTTTATGAGTGATTTATGGAGTGATTTTAAGATCTAGAAAAATCTATGATGTTTCTATATTCTATCTATTGTAATCCTATGGGAAATAAAAGAAGAAATTAAGTGTGAGGAAATGAGAGAATGGAAAAATGAATGTAGAATCTGGCCAGAGGAGAATAGATCAATATTTTTTATTATGTATGTACATTTCTGGTGTTCATTAATGAGAAGAGAAATTCATTAACTGTGAGGAAATGAGAGAATGGCCAAATGAATGTAGAATTTGGCGAGAGGAGAATAGATACATATTTTTTTATTATGTATGTACATTTATGGTGTTTATTAATGAGAAGAGAAACAAATTATTATTTTGTGCTTTCATTTTTTGTGTTTATGCATGAATAAATGGATATCTAGTGGATGTTTACATAATGTGAATGATTACCTATTATTGTACAAGAGTCTTGACAAATCTATGTGAGTGATTGTAAGAGAAATAGCGAAGTGATAATTTAATTAGAGCAGAGATGAGTTATAGGAAAAGTCATATTTTACTTGCATCAAGTGGTATCTGAGTAAGATATGATCTTTGGGAAAGATAGATATGTGTGAAAATTCTTTTTTGTAGGAACATAGCACATAAAAGGTTATGCAAAGGATGGAAGAAAATCTATATTGAGATCTGATAGGTTATTGGTCTTGTTTTTTTTTACAATTAATTAATGTGTGGGTAGTAGCCATTAGAACATTAAAGTTATGACAGAGGGAGAAGGAGCATACAAAGTTCTCAAGTGAAAAAATTTGTGATAGAACCTTATCAACAAATTAGCATTTTTGAAGAGCAAGAGGACAAGTGGAAGTTTTCAGTAAGTGAGTAAGGTATATGCAACAACCAAGGATCAAGGAGTGGTTAGAAATAAGGTTAAGTGAAGTGAACCATTGGCCAAATTTAGAAGAGATATCTTGGTGAGGTTTTGGCTATGTTGTAGCTCACAAGTGGACAAGGAGAGTTCAAAAGATAAGGAAATGACAATGACTATTGATAGTCATGTCAAGGGTTTAGGAAGAAGTCACAAAAAGATGAAAGAGAATGCCAAAGTAGTTAGCATGAGGAAGATGAAGGATGAGAATTTTTAGAAAGAGTTGATTGAGATGAAGGCACAGTTGAATGTGCTTATGGAGATATTACAACAAGTTGTAGGTGAAGCTGAAGCACGAGTTGATCGTTCAGCAAAGGGAAGAAAAGCATAGGGTATCAGAGATGGAGGCTTTCATTTGCAAACTAGATTGAGGACAAAATATTGGTGAATATGAAGATGAACGAGATGAGATCGAAGGATCTCATGATTTTAAAACCAATGAAAGTTTTTTGGATGCGGATCATGCAGGTGTAGATGATGGAGAGTTTCCTCATGAAGGCAACACCCAAGAAATTCCAATTAACAAAATTGTGGATGAAAGTTTATGCTAGAGGAAAGAGATGTGGACTTCTAAGGAAGAAGCAAATATTTTGCATGAATGGTCAAAAAAGGACATAATGATTTTGAAAATTTAGTTTGAGGTAATTTTAGTGATTTGTGTGAAGAGTTGAAATGTCTTGAGGAAAGATTAGTAAATTAGAGAGTGTGTGTTCAAGTTGTTAAGTTGAACCTGGGGAAAGAAGAAATTGTTTAAAAAAAAAAGTAATGAGGAAGTTACAAGGTTTGAGAAGGAGATAATGAAGTAGGTGTATGAACCAGAGTGTGCCCATAGTCTTGAAACTCTTATTCACAAAGAAGATGTGGAATGACAAGCGAGAGATGATAGAAATTTTCAATAGTGAAGGACAAATTTGGATGAGAAAATTGATAAGTTGCGCACGTTGATGAAGAGGATGATCAAGAGAAGATACAATAAAACGAAAAGGACATCCAACAATAAGGTAGAAATTACTGAACAACTTTGCATCCGTGACGCAAGTGGATGAGAACAACATAGTGTTTAGAAGCCTTGAGAACTGAAGGCAACATTAGCAATAGGACAATAACATGCTAAAATGGATGCATAGCTACAAGAAAAATTTGGGATCCTGGAGGATTCATAAATTGATGACAAATGACTAGGAGGTCATGAGATTTGTCTACCTTGGGAGATGCAGGGGCATTAGAGATTCCAAGCCATTGAGTCTTCAATGTTAAAAAGCTTCAAAAGGGGGTCTTTATTTTTTATAAGAATTTATATTTTTCTATGTAAATATATTGTATTTTCTAAGTTTAGATATTTTAATATTTTTAGAACTAGATGAATCATAGTTTTAGAAAACATATGGATAGGAAATATTTTATCCATCAGGCAAAATAAAATCTTCCTTATAAAGCATTAGGGATTCTAAGGATAGATTGAGTAATTTTAGGATTTAGGAAAATTTGATTTATGGAGTGATATATGGGTGATTTATGGAGTGATTTTAGGATCTAGAAAAACCTATGCTATTTGTAAATTCTATCTATTGTAATCTTATAGGAAATAAAATAAGAGATTAAGTGTGAGGAAATGAGAGAATGGAATTAGGCCAGAGAAGAATAGATCTAGATTTTTTATTATGTATGTACAATTTTGGTGTTTGTTAATGAGAAGAGAAATTCATTTATCGTTGTGCTTTGATTTTGTGTGTTTATGCATGGATACATGGATATCTAGTGGATGTTTAATAATGTGAATGATTACTTATTATTGTACAATATCACTCACAAATATATATGAATGATTATAAGCGAAGTGCTAATTTGTTTAGAGCACAACTAAGTTATAGGAAAAATCATATTTTCCCTGCATCAATTAGAGTCTAAGACTAAGGAAAACTTATCAATCACATTTACCTACAACATGGGAAAACTAAAATTAGTACTAAGGCCGTAGGTGATTGTTATCACCAAAAAATGATCACCTAGCCATTTATAACTAGGTGGATCAAAATACACCATGTAGATTTAATTTTACCATAGTAAAATCACTTTTGTTGTGGAAAATAATTTAATACATCACTTTTATTTTAAAAAAATTGATTTAAATAAAAAACCCGATGATAATAATTACATGAATCATTATTTATTTAATTTTCTCTAGGAATGATTATTAAATCATTATTTAATGATTATTCTTGTTACATTTGACTAAATCCCTTAGGAATATTTAAATAAATAATTATTTATTTGAATTTCCTTATTTGACTAAGGAAGCATTATCAATCTCATTTACCTACAAAATGTGACAACTACAATCAAGACTAAGGCTGCAGGTGATTTTTATCACCCAAAAATGATCACCTAGCCTTTTCTAACTAGGTGGATCGAAATACACCTTGTAGATTTAATTTTACCATAGTAAAATCACTTTCGTTGTGGAAAATAATTTAATACACCACTTTAATTAAACTATTTTATGATTTAAACCAAATACCCCATGAGAATAATTAGATAGATCATTATTTATTTAATTTTCTCTAGGAATGATTATTAAATCATTATTTAATGATTATTCCTTGTCACACTTGACTAAATCCCTTAGAAATATTAAATAAATCATTAATTATTTAAATTTCCTTATTTTGTTATTAGAAGAATTATTCAATCACTATTTAATAATTATTTTGATTTCACACCATTCTTGTTTCTCGTGAATAATTAATAAATCATTTTATTTGTTAATTATTTCTAAATAAAGGTATTTAACCATTTTAAATTCCTTTTCCCTCTCCAATAAATGTATTCCAAGTAGTTAGAACTGAATTTGGTCAATAATATTTTATTATTCTCCATTTTCGAGATTAACTCCATACTTTACTACATAAAGGAGGGTTTTTCATTCATTCTTACCGGCTATGATTACCGATCCTTTTCCTCAACAAGGATACATAGTTTCTCAACCTACACAAGATCAAGCAACCCAACAAGCTCCACCACTTGGTCAACGTGATTATTAGATTGTCATTATGAATTTTGATGAGGTAAATACTGAGCAAGTCAACCTCGAGATTCGAGTACACCAATATGACAAGTGACCTACTAAGACTTCAACTGAGCCCTAATATAAAGGGTATACCAAGCCTCTATTGCCACCCAACGGTACCTTACATATCCATCAACCTAAGGGTGAGGTCATACCCAAGATCCCCAAAGGTTTATTATGTTGAAATATGGCGTCTGCCAACACTGCCCATACATATAGCATAGTAGATGACTTAGCATAGTCTCCTGCTACCATGTCAACATTGGAAATTCTCCAAACGTGCCCATCACAATGAAAGATCTACTATATCCTCTAGGAACTATGGATCCTCAAGATTATCAGATGATTATCTTTCATCTTGACAAGTCAGATAACCCTCCCTTACCTTCCTCTGTTGCTTTCAAAGTTTGAATCTCCATTTGAAACACCACTATCCAGCTTTGTATCATTGATGAAGGAACATCCACTTATGTGATGGGCACCAGTTTTTGGAAACAACTTGGATCCCCTAACCTATCCCCGTCCGCTATCACTCTGTGTGCATGGAATAGTCATCGTCTACAACCCCTTTGATTATACCGCAACTTCCCAGTCACAATTTCTGGAAAGAGTGTCTGTATTGATATCAAAGTCATTGATTCTCCCTTAGACTATAACATCCTTTTGGGTCATAGCTATACTTACGATATGTAAGTTATTGGATAATAAGTTCACAAAATTTTCTTTCCCCATAATGGAAAGATTGTCACAAGAGATTGGTTGATGTACTACGATCCAAAAGCTTAGAGCTGACCTCAGACCAACATTTATTCCATGGCTAACAATAAGTCTGTCTCTTCTATTTCTCCATATGAGTCTATAAAGATTCCTCTTTTCTTGGTGCTTCCTATGACCCCCCTCCTACTCCTTTTGAGCCTACCTCATTAAGTGTTTGCATGCTCCAAGCATCGTGAGCCGCTCACAAATGGGATGTTAGGCCTTCACAACAATCCACACCTCCAAAACCTATTGTGTTTGAATTAACTATGATTGCTAGTGTAACTCCTCAAGGATCACTTTCTTCTCCTAATATCTCTGCTAATCCATTTCTGCCTAGAACAGTTCCCCCAGGGCTTAACCATTATGGAGAAGTTCCTCAAGGCCACTATCCTCTTGGTCAAATAAAATTCTTATTTCTACTTCACAGAGTCTATTATACACTTGTCATGGCTACATTGGGTCTACCTAATATTACATTAGGTATCCCAGTATGGTAGATCGATTCCCCCACAAATACTCCACCCAATCAATTGAAACCTTACACTTATTTGACCTAGGTCCAACTAGTGGTTCATACCCCTACCTTTCCTTCAGTTCCATAGCAAACTCAACATGTGCCTACTCCCATTGTGAAAGCATCTGGCAAGGGGGGAAAGACCCGAATGAAGGCAACCCAAGACAAGGCTCCCCCAACAACTTCAACTCCTCCTTAGCTGCAAAAGCATCTTCCTCCTTGTGCTTTGTGTGATGTTGTCAATCATGCCACTAATAACTATCCTGAACTCCCTCAGGTTAAGGATTTGGTCACTGATACCTTCCTTGATTCTAACAATCCTAAGGTCCATGCCACCTTACCTGAGTCAACTAAGAAGACCCGATCATTATGCACAAACCACCCTTGCACTTTCTGTGATAACTATGGCCACTATTCCCATCATTGTCCTCATATTGAATATTTTTGGGATACATTGCAAGTGCTTTGCGAATTAGAGGTCACTCATAATGAGTCCACTTCTCCTTTATCTGCAGATTCTAGTCCCACTTCTACACCAAAATAAGAGGTGTCTCAAGCACCCATTATGATCCCTCCCCTTGATGTCGAGATGACAGATAGTTCTGATCCTATTCTCTACCAGTTGTCATTCATGATATCGATACCTGGGAACTCCCTTGAAGTTTCCTCTTATGATTCTATTAAACCTTCTTCAATGAACACACCAGTCTCAACATCGGTAGATATTCCATCTACTAGTCATATGTCTCCCATATTTGACGATGTGTATGTGAACCTTATTTCTCATGAAGAGGATTTAGGTAGATCTTCGCCATGATGTGGTCTTTCTTCCTCCTATATGCCCATATTCCATTTTGATGAAGACATCATGGAAGCTATGACCACCCCTAATTATCATTGGGATGATATGCGCTATCGTGCATACTTCCTTTTGCAAGAGACCCATGACCAATATTTTGTGGAGTCCAAAGATTTCATCAATAGTGAGCTTGATTGGTTTAACCACCCCTTAATTCAAACCCATGACTTCAAATCACATACACCTTGTGGCCATTACATTGCAATTCAATGTTTGGGTAAGAGGGCATCCATTTTTGAGAGTCTAGGAGAAGCAATTCTCCCAAATCTTCCTAGTGCATAGGGTAGTGTTGACTCTATTACCACCATTCATCCCCATTTAGAAGAATCTCTAGAGTCTCACATCACTTCAAATCACTCTTATGATGATCCACTTACTCATCCCTCCATCTTACCTCAACAAATTAGTACCTTATACATTGTTTTTGTTCAACCACCATGTTTTCTAGGTGAGCATCAGTTCATTATCTCTCAAGCCACTCTTTGGTATAGTGACACCATGTATGTGAACCCAAAAATTAATTCTATTTCATTCATATATTCAGTACCAAATGAGATTAGTAATCCACCATTTCCTTTATCTAAGGATATCTATCCATTATTGCCATAAGAAGACAAATGTAAACAAATGGTTAACCACATCATCAAAATGTCTTTTAAGTCCACTAGTCTAAATACATATGACATTCCCATAGCATGCTCCATCCAAAACTCGAGGGAACTCATGCCCTTACATTTCCTCATCATATTTTGGAATATCTCATGCCAGCTGGGCCGAGATGCTTGAATCCCTTATACAAGCACTTGGAACATAATGGCACTCCAAAAACTCCTCCTACTAGGGAGCATCATTCCCACCTTTGCGTGCCAGATCAATCCCCTACAACACATATGTTGGGGGCTAGTGTCTCATGCTTGGGGGAATCATGTTCCCCACTTAGCCACCTTCTCACTTGATTAACATAAGTCTCGTTCTAGAACCCAATGATCTAGGTATAGTTGATTATACTTCCATTCCTTGGATAGTTTGTTTGATCGGCCTTTCCAGCGAGCCATATACACATCACAATATACACATCACATATTGTAGATACTTGATACCATATATTTTACCATTCTAGTCTATGTGATACCACACTTACCACCCAATCCCCATGTTTGACTTGGTGGGTGGGGATGATTCTAGACCTTATCTAGTAGTTCATTCTTGTATTCCTTTCTTTCCTTCATTCTTCACTAAGAACCATTTTTTCCAAGAAGTGTTAAGGTCATATTTAGATGAGTAAGGTCACCTACCTAAATGTTGCAGATCTTGATTCCGAGGTTAGTTTTTCTACTATGATATCCATAAGATTTAGGGCCTTCTCCTCCTCTCCAAATTCTCCATAGCTCAGTATGTAAATGAATTGGATTTGAGGGCAAAATCCCTTTTATAGGAAAACCATATTTTTCCATCGAGCCCATTGTGACCAAACCATAGCTCCATTTGATGAACCATTAGCACCGTTGGAAATCTATCACCGATTTTTATAATGGGTATCCCTTTGTTTTTTTTAACTTGAAACTTCACTTGGAAGGCATTTTTTCCATGCGGTCTCACTTTGCTGCTTCTAAAAATTGAATATCTTCATTTGAGACACTTGTATTCTTGTACCACTTTACCTTTGGACTGGTTGACTCATGTGTTGATTTTCGTCATGAGTAACCATCATTTACTCATGTTTTCATGGTCCCCACCAAGCCTCCCCCATGTGGGAGCATCATGGAGTCACCCTCGTTCAGAGCATCTGAGATGTGTCACCCTTGTACTTATGGAGTATGTTCAGAGTCCCCATTTGAGTCTTTCTACAATGTTTCATTTGTCGTCGTGTCACATTTCTCACATTTTACTCATCTTTGGCCTTGAGTACTTCTCCATCTTTGTCGAACCCCCTATTTGAGTCATCGACCATCCCCTCTGGAATCGAGTTTTTCACTGCTAGGTCAACCACTTTTATTATGCTATAACAAAGTCAGTCACCAGTCTACCATCCATCTTGTTTACTTCCATCATCATCCCTCGTTTCATTCCATCAGTCACTCTACTATGTTCCCTCATGCCTTTGTTGAGGAATCCTCATCGCCTTAACTCTAGCAGGCTCTCTTCTATCGACGTCAACACATTTATTTTTGAAGAGTAGTCTCCAGGATGATGTACCTTAGTTACAGCTTCCATAAGTGCCTCAAAGCAAGAAAAGGGACTTATTATTTCCCTTTGTCTGGGTTGTTTCTCACATGCTTGACATCAATTTTATCACGCAGTTGAGATTCTTACAGTTATGGTTCGATGATCCAGACGATCATCCAAGTGATTATCTGGTGTGTGTGATATGTTTTAGACCTCATGATGGGGCGACCCTTCAGGTAAACCCCCACATACCCAAATCACCATAGGCATTGATCCAACATCCAATGTAGTTTCACAAATTTGACAGGTTCATTTTCCACTACTTGCAGTGCCCACATCATGCATGTCTCCTCCAGATGATCCATTGAGATCTCGAGAGCCCTTTCCCATTCAACCGGGCTTCCTTGGTTGTGATCCCCCCATTCCCTAGGTCAACTTGAGGGGAAATAAATCTCATGTACTTAGATGCTATTGTATTCAGTCCTATACAATTTTTTTAGGGGCATTAGGTACATGGGATCCATTGTATTATTTTATGGCCCGTTGATGCCAGTGTATCAGGTATCAGGTATCATGTAATTTATATCTCAGTCCCACATTTTTGGGATCATCATTATTCTTTGTACTCAGTCATCTCGAGCGGTATGGGTATGCCTCCCCCACCTCATTTGAGATTATGTACTACTACATAAAAGGAGACTTTTATTAGTATGGTAGGTCTCACCCCCTCCATTATTTGTCCACCCTCGACTTGCTTAATATATATCTCTCTCTATGACTCCCCTTTTGACATATTGTGGAATTGTAATTTACAACATATTTTGGTCATACGATTTTCTCCTAACACTCATACGTGTGGGGGAAATCTGTTATCACCAAAAAATGATCACTTAGCCATTTCTTACTAGGTGGATCCAAATATGCCATGTAGATTTAATTTTACCATAGAAAATTCACTTTCAGTGTCGAAAATAATTTAATACACCACTTTTATTAAATTATTTTCTTATTTAAATAAAAAAACCCAATGAGAATAGTTAGATAAATCATTATTTATATAATTTTATCTAGGAATGATTATTAAATCATTATTTAATGATTATTTCTTGTCACATTTGACTAAATCCCTTAGGAATATTTAAATAAATAATTATTTATTTGAAGTTCCTTATTTATGTTATTATAATAACTATTAAATCACTATTTAATAATTATTTTGATTTTACACTTTTCTTGTTTCTCACGAAACAATTAATAAAACATTTTATTTGTTAATTATTTCTAAATAAAGGTGTTTAACCATTTTCAATTCCTTTTCCCTCTGCAATAAATATAATAAAGTTTTCCAAGTAGTTTTCCCCCTCCAATAAATATAATAAAGTATTCCAAGTAGTTATATCTAAATTTGGTTAATAATATTTTATTATTCTCCATTTTCGAGAGTAAGTCGATACTTTGCTATATAAGAGAGGGTTTTTCATTCATTCTTCACCATGATCATTATCACCGTCAATATTATCATCATTTTTCTTGAGTTCCCACTCGAGTTATCCACTTTTGTTTGGGTTTTTTCACACATTGAGAGAGGGAATTTGTTTTTGAAGCATGAAGGATATCAAAGGACCCATCTGATGGAGGGGGACTTACAGACCAATCTGTAGGTCTCCTTCATGAGGTGTTGTCAATAAATGAATTATTCATTTAAAATAGTCTTTCCAATTGGGTTATTATATTTGATACTTTATAGTACTACTTTCTGTTTTGGATCTTGTCTTCTTTTATCGTAGGTTTTCAATTTGTGTTGTAGATCTATAACAACAACAACCATCAACTTGTTGTTAGGGTTACTTGTCACTAGTGACATAAGTGAATTATTTTTGGTACAACTTCCAAGAATTTTCACACTAATATTAATTATGGCTGACCAAGCTTATCTTCATTATTGCTTTTGGAGATCTTCTGATGTGTCCCCGAAGAGCCACCTCTACATGTGAAGATAGACGAACCAACATTGATGTCTCCTACATAAATTTTTTGCTGCTGCAAAACCCTATTCAGCTGGAAAACCCTGCATTGTACTATATTGTACTCCAGTGTCAAGTCCATCTGACTTCGTAAGTGGGGAGTTCAAGAAAGGTATGTAGCTCTACATTCTGCTAGCCCTAGCTCCCATGTGCACCTGGAACAATGATAAGTAAAGTTAGAGGGGTAGAGAAATTCACCGATGCCTTTTCACCATGACATTCTCTTGGAAATACTATTGTTCACCCATGTTTTTGGGCCTATCTTTGTGTGTGCATGTGCTTCATGGTTATTATAGGCCCCATGGGAGCTATATCTTTGGGTTCCATGCAAATTCCATACACATCTCAAGTGGGAGAACAATCTATAGGGACTATGGGGATTTTGTATCAAAGAAGAGCTCAGAAGGGTTTTATGAGGGGAAAATATTGGCATGCATGCATTTTCATCCCTAAATCATGTAAGAGATGCATCCACTACTCTCTAAAATCTAAAATCAAGATAAACTCTCCAAAATCTGCAAAATATGCAATGAAGATAATTTCAGAGGTAGAGGTGCATATAAAATGGGCAAACCTTTTATTTTGTAATTATTGGGCTTATCAACCCAACATATGTGCATCTCAATGGTACCATGGCAAATATTAAACAAAATAACCAATTTACCATGGAAAATATTAAACACCATTCCAAATATTAAACACCATAACTAATTTACCATGGAATATATTAAACACCACACATCATACAATATTAAACCAATGTGTAACCATGCAATATTAAACCAATGGGTAACCCAATGATTGAGTATGGGCTTCCTTTTCACTTTATTTTCATCGATTTTTTTTATAAAATTAATTAATAAACTAATGATTTACTCGATGGACGTATAATTTATGCATAATGTTTAATCTCAATATTTATTTTTATCATGAATTTTACAACATGGTGCTTAATATTTCATACCAAGTTCAAGAAAATATTTTGAACAATCTTTAGAACATTTTATCATGAATTTTACAACATGGTGCTTAATATTTGGTACCAAGTTCAAGAAAATATTTCTATAAATATTTATAAGATCCTTACATGCACCACAATTTACTTACCATGAAGTAGCAACCTACACCATTGTTAATTTAGTGGCACATATGTTCTTCAAGTATCTTTATAGTTATCCATGGATATGTGGAGAATTGGGAAAATCCAGATAAATACCCAAGGGTTAGAATTCATTAGGCTGATTAGGAAAGAAGATTAGAAGACATATAGAATAGTATTTTTATTTACATTCAATTGACACAAAGCAAAGTACTGAAAAAATGATTAGCTCAGAGCATGATGCTTAATATTTTCCTTCATCTGGTACCAGTGGGACCAAGGATGATGTTTCTTGCAAAACAAAACCCTATTTAACTGGGAAACCCTGCCCTGTACTGGAGAGTAGGGCCCCTATGAATTGTTTCCAGTTTACCTCCATGCCATCTACCTTTGTATTAGTGGGGGGTGTTGGGTTGTGTTATATTCTTTCCACATAGTTAACAGGGGGTTTGAGGGGTACCCGTAACCCCACTTTACGGGGTCTGAGGCAGCGCCCTGGAAAATTTTGGTTTTGGACCCTATGTTAGGTTGGGCGGACCCACCTATGGTTTTGTGCATGATTTTCACAAATGTTTTTTGGATGCGATGGTTTTCGGTCCATGGTTTTGAACGCGATGGTTTTTCGGTCCATGGTATTGGATGCTTCGGCATGTATAAATATGTATTGTAACATTGAAAGGAACATAATGAAAAATCAAGCTGGTAGTCCCAGTTTTGGGATCCCGTGGGAAATCTCTGTGTATATGTGTTTTATGTGTTATGCTCTCGCATTTTTATTTTTCATGTGATTTAGAATTCATATGCAGGTAATTTATCTATGAGGTTAAAACCTACAGGGGGTTCCAAACAAGTATGAAACTTTGCATTGCAGTCACCTGTTGGCCCTAGATCTGCATGCGCTGTGAACAATGATAAGTAGATTTATAGGGTTGCGAAAAATTACCAAGGACTTTTCACCAAAGGCTTGGGTGAAAATGTTATTGTTCACCTCTGTTTCCTTGCCTATCATTGGGCGTGCGTGTGCCTTGTCATTTTAGGCCTAGTGGGAGTTGTAACCTACATTTCCATACAAAATCTAAAGAGGATTCAAGGGTGAGAATATACTATAGGGACCAAGGTATAGATTAAGGTTTATTGAATGGTTTGGCATGATTTATTGAAGGGTTTTCATGATGGAGATGTCTATCTAGAGATTGAGAGGTGAGATCTGCAATAAAAAATGCACAACACATATAATGCACAAACCTTCTATTTTGTAATATTTGTTGGAAAATAAATTTGACACCATGGTCCTTAATATTTGCTGATAATGAATTTGAGAATAAATATGGTACCAAGTTCATGAAAATATTTCTATAAATATTTCTATAAAGCTTTAGACCATACTCATAGTCACCATAGCTTACCATTAATCAGCGACCTAAACCATTGTTAACTTAGTGGCAGAAATATTCAAGTATCTATATAGACCCTGGTTAATTTAGTGGCACATATATTCAAGTACTTTTATAGTGGAATATTCTAGGAATATATAATCGAGATAAGGATGGATGAAGGTGTTGAACTTACAGATTCTAAGAATATTCTAGAATCTAATGAAAATGAGAAAAGTCAATTGTATAACATTGTTCCTATCCATTATATTTTGGGATATTCTAAGAAATTATATAGAATTGATATAAGGATGGTCGTAGGTATTAAATTTAACTCGATTGCATATCCTAGGAATATTCTAGAATCTGATCGACTAGAGCAAAGCAAATTATTTGACCTCACTCCTATCTATCGAATTTTGGAATATTATAGGAATCTTCAATCAAACTAAAGATTCCCAATAATATTATCCATCTTATTTTTCTAGTTCCAACTTATCATGTTAACATTCTATGTAGCCATACCCTTATAGGGTAAATAATAAGAACCATTCAATGAGCTTATGATTGGCTCATTGCCTTTGCATCTCATTTGTTCAATGGCAATAAATTGATATTCAATGGACAAAATGATTCATTATCATTCCATGTTATCCATAAGATGGAAATAATATGGTATTTAACGGACAAGGCCAGAGAAAGTAAAGATGAATTACATTGTGAGGTGAGCTACTTGATACTAGGAAAATAATAAGCACTAGGTAGTGAGCAATAATGGAACATTCTCCAAAGGAAAAGATTTCAAAAACAATCTTCCATCATCCTTTTATTACTGCATTGCACCACACATTATAATAGTTATAAGATTATGTAGGAGGTATGCGATTATATGTTGTTCCACTTCTCTTCCTCCATCCTTATCTTGATTGTATATTCCTCAAATATTCCAAAATATGATGGATATGAGGGAGGTCAAACAATTGATTTTGGTCTTGTTCATCATATTCCAAAATATTCCCAAAATATGCAATTGATTTAAGTTCATCACCTTTTTTGTTTATTCATTAGATTCCATATTTTTCTCAAAATCTACAATTGAGTTAATTTCATCACCCAGTGATGAACTTAACTAATTTAAAATTCCAAGAATATTCTAGAATTAGGAAGATAGGAGGAAAGTCAATTGTTTGAACTTTGCTCATATCCATTAGATTTGGATATTCCATAAATCTACAATCGAGATAAGGATGGCCATAGGAACTGAAGTTAACTTGATTGCATATTTTAGGAATATTTTGGAATTTTGGAAAATTCAATTGTTTAACCTCACTCCTATCCATCTTATTTGGAATATTATAGGAATCTACATCTGACATAAGGATATATATATTATATGTGCACTTCCATCTTATTATGGAAACATTCTATGTGACCATACCCTTAAGGGTAAATAATAAGCACCATTCAGTGAGTTTATGACTGGCTCATTTCCTTTCCATCTTATCTGTTGGATTGGAATAAAGTGGTATCCAATCGATAGACCAACTCATTATCATTCAATCATTCCATGTTATGTTTTGGATGGGAATAATATCGTGTTTAATGGACAAGTCTAGAGCAAGTAAAAATGAGTTGCATCATGAGGTGACATACTTAACAATAGGAAACAATAAACACTAAGCAGTGAAAAAATTATTTTTTCACTTCCATAGAATGTTAACATAATAATGGAATATTTTCTGAAGGACAAGATTTCAATAGTAATATTCCATTATCATTATATAATTGCATCATATGATGCATAACAATAATTAGAAGATTGAGTGTGAACATGTTGGTCAAGTAGGAAGTATGACACTGTATGTTGTTCTACCTCTCTTCCTCCATCCTTGTCGTGATTTCATACTCATGGAATATTGCAAAATATGATAGATAGGACTAAGGACACACAATTGATGTTTCTCTTGTCCATCAAGTTCCAAAATATTCTAAAAGTTTGCAATCAAGTTAAATTCATGACCTTTTCTTCTATTTGACAGATTCCAAAATATTCTTGGAATCTGTAATAGAATTAAATTCAGAAATATTTTGGAATTTGATGGACATGAGAAAATTCAATTGTTTGACCTTACTCCTATATATTGGATTTTGGAATATTCCAGGAATATACAATCAAGATAAGCATGGAGGACAATGCTAAATTTAACTCAATTACATATTCCAAGAATATTCTATAATATGACGAACAAGAATAATGTCAATTGTTTGACCTTGCTCTTATATGTTAGAATTATGGGATATTCTAAGAATCTACGATCAAGATAGAGTGGCATAGGTGTTGAGGTTAACTTGATTGTAAATTCTAGAAATATTTTATAATATAAGGATTATAATTTTGGCCTCATTCGTATCCTTCATATTTTGAAATATTCTAGGAACCTACAATTTAGATATGGTTGGCCATCCCTATTTAAATTGTAGATTCCTAAAATATTCCAAACTATGAGAGATATGAGTAAGTTAAAAGAATTTAATTTCCTCTTGTCCATCATATTATAGAATATTCTCAACATTTGCAATTGAGTTAGATTTAGCATAACTACACTTTTGCAGGAGCATTAATTTGAGGGAGCGCTAAGCAACATCAGAATAAAAAGATGATGAGGATGATGAGCATTGGGATCACGAATTCTAAATATTGTTGTTACGAGGATGATGAGCATTGGGATCATGAATTCTGAATATTGTTGTTACCTGGAAAAGAAGAATCCAATTCTTGATTCTTGATATTTTTGTTAAATGATGAAGAATCCAATTCTTGGTGATGTAGGTAAACTGATGTTTAAAGATAGAAACATGCCCATGGAAGGATATTGATGAGGTAATGTGTAGAGCATGTTTCACACATGGTCAATCTTCCCCACCTCATCATCATTATGATCATTGCACAATGATGATATACAATAGGGGCTTATCATGTTTCTTTCAATAATGACATGTCTATAACAATTTAGATCTTTATTCGGTTGTAATAAAATTGATACAGATTTCAAGGAATCTAATGCAAGAATAATTTCAAATTATCGGTAGCAAAAATGCTAGATCAATGAACCTACCTACCCAAGAGGTCTAATGCCATTAAAAAAAAATTAACCAAAAATCCAAATTCTTCACCAAATATCCCATTTTAAAAGCATGAATGGATATCCCATTTTAAAAGCATGAATGGAAGGGGAATATCTATTGGTATAGATTACAGTGTTAATACAAAAGGATCCTACATATATTTAATTTTGTTTTACAATTTTTTTTCCTTTATGGAAAGGATAAATTTTGCACAAATATCCCATTTTAAAAGCATGAACGAAAGGGACATATCTATTGGTATAAATTAGAGTGTTAACACAGAAGGATCCTACATATATTTAATTTTGTTTTACATTTTTTTTCCTTTATGGAAAGGATAATTTTGCACAAGGAAGGATTTGATCCTTAAACAAAAGATCATAGATATAGATTTAGGAGTTACAATGGATATATCAAAGATGTAAGTAGTAAAAAAAAATTCCACTAACTTATCATCTCTTCCATTTTGTACTGCGAAAAAACATCTCTACCATATACCAGATGGTGGAATAAGTCAAGGCTGCCATATTTATGGATAACCTACACAACCAAGGGATTTCCAAGAATAGTATCAACAACAATAATTGTGGTGGATATTAGACATTTTTCTGGAAAAAAAAATTAGGATATGCAACTCTGTGAGGTGGAATTAAATTCAAGACCAATTAAGGAATATGCAACTTCAACAATTTTGGGGATGAAATTAGAGTGCTAAAAATTGATTGTAGATTATGAGAATGTTCTAGAATTGGAGGTATATATATAAGAAAATACGATTGGTCGGTTATAATCACTTGTATAATTGATTGTAGTTGTCACATTTTGCAAGTAAATGTGACTGATAATTCTACCACTAGCTTGATTGGTCTTAGACTCTAAATGAGGCATCCTTATGTTGATTACTTATTTTTTTGAAACATTTTGGATTTGGATGGATATGAGTGATATATATATATATATATATATATATATATATATATAATATATATATATATATATATATATATAGTCAGGATTCCTTGTTCTGATTCCCCAATCAATTCTCGATAGGATCTAGATAGGGGGGGGGGGAACCAATACAAGTGGTCCTGCGCCGACGAATGGATGGTATAGAAGAATTTGAGTTTACGATTTCTAAATCCATCCACCTTACCTATATTATGAATCACCTACCCTCAAAGCCTGAGTCAAGCTAGATAGGCTCCGGACCTTATATTGCTTCCCCCCTAATAGATAGAAGAGATAAGGTAATTTATTGCTTGTTATATATCTATTATCTATATATATATATATATATATAATGTATATATTATATATATATAATATATATATATATTATATATATATATATATATATATTCACTCCTATCATCCAATTCCAAAATGTTCAAAAAAAATAAGTAATCAACATAAGGATGCCTCATTTAGAGTCTAAGACCAATCAAGCTAGTGTAGAATTATCAGTCACATTTACCCTGCAAAATGTGACAACTACAATCAATTCTACAAGTGATTATAACTGACCAATCGTATTTTCTTATCTTGACTAAAGATTCTAGAAAGCCTCCAATGTGCCCCACAAGGGCCACATCTCCTCTCTGACAAATATTAAGAACCATGCACTAATCCAATAATTGACTGATTTCCTTTTCATCTTTTCCATTGAATATTATTTTTATGATTGGATTAGTTATTTTTCATCTTGTCCATTGAATCTTATTTTTATTCATATCCAATGGACAACATGAAAAAACACAGAGCCAGTAATTGGGTTAGCGCATGGTGCTTAATATTTGCCTCTTATATGATACTAGAGGGACCAATATGATACTAGAAGGACCAAGGTTGATCTATATTTCCATAAAACCCTATTTAACCTAAAAATATACTTAACCTAAACACCTTGCTCTGTACTGTATCATTGGATCCTTATCAATTGTTGTCAACTTTCTTTTGTTCCATTTTCCTCCTTATTAGTGGGGAGTTCGAGACAAGTATGGAACTTTACGTTATAGTAGCCTACTAGTCTCGGCTCTTGCATGCACCAAGAACAACAACATGTAGAGTTAGTGGGGTACAATAAGTTACTAAGGCCTTTTCACTAAAGGCCTAGGTTAAGATGTTATTGTTCACCTATTTTTATCTGCGTATCGTTGCATGTGAGTGTGCTTGGTTATTATAGGCCTTGTGGGAGTTGTAACCTAGATTTCCATAGAAACTCTATACATGCTTTAAGGGGGAGAACAATCTACAGGGACCATGGTACATGGAAAGGTTTTCTGGCTCAGAAGGGTTGAGAAGGGTTTCCTAAGAAACATATGCTAATATGAATGCATATTCATCTTAAACAAAGATAGAGATGGATAGGTAAATTTAGAGATGGAGAGGTGATATTTGTAATAAAATTAAGTTATTCCAAACTATCCCCTCCCACAACACATAGAATGCATAAACCTTCTATTTTATGATTGGCTTTAGGGAGTGTATTGGAATTATGATTTTCATAGTTGCAGTTATCTTTTGTTTCCATTGTTTTCATAGTTGCATTTGATTTGTGTTGGCGTTCATGTCATTGTTGTAGCATGTATCTTGTAGCATGTGTTGCATATGGTTGGTTATGCATGGCTTATGATAATAAATATGATGGTCTCTCTTATGATTCATTGATGTCAACCTTGTGATGCCTTATGATTTTCTATATGATGGATTTAATGTGGTAGCTCTCATAGTTTGTATGTATGTCTACTAAGCATTGGTTTGTTGCTGAGAGGAGTTGGAAAACGATCTACAAGTGCTAGATATGTTTGTGATCCATGTTGATTAGGTTTGAAAACTAGGTCTTAATTTCATGACTTGTTGAAGAGTTTTTTGGCCTCATGATGATGTTATTTATATGATACAGAGTTGTGCAATGGTGTTGCAGGTTGTGTAGGTGTATGAGGAGAGTAGATGGTGTTTGGCACTCATTTGAACCCTTCACTTGTTTCCTTCTAGGTCAACTTGGTGGTGGCACTTGGTTCTGATGTTAGCCCACTTGTTGAAGTGTCACTCAGATTGGTAGAGGTTTGGAGGTGTGTACAAGTGTTGATGAATGAATGCAAGACATTGGAGGTAGTTCTGAGCTGAAGGTTTGTTGTTTTCTCCTATGGTCTGCCATAACCAATGAGAGAAAGTGTCCTCCATGCATCTATAGGATTATAATGCAGAATTTTTAGTTAAATGCATGTAGTTTCACCCAAAATCTATTAGTCCAATCCATGTAGTTGTGGCTCTACACGATAATTTCTCCTCATTCCTTGAATACTTTAGGAGAAATTTGACATGGTAATTCTGTGAAGCTTCAAAATTATTTGTATAAGGTTGAAAATGGTTGAATAAGTCCTCCATTGGGTGTGAATTCCTTTAATTCACTAGTAGTGATTGTTGTGGACGAATTTCATCAAATTTGTGCACCTATGAACTTAGTCCAAACGTGGAATTCATCTATCACTTTATATATATTTCATTTTGGATCTAAGAAATGATTAGTTGGAGTGATAGAGTATAAGGAAATTGTAGAGAGGAATTATGCTTCAAAAATATTGGTAAGCTCAGTTTATGAGTGCATATGGAAATGGAGAGAGAAAATTGAATTTGTGTAGTAGGAAGAAGCAGAATATCAGTTTGTAGATAGTATTCATGGCAGAGACAAATCAGAGGCAGAATATGTTGCTTCGTGTTGCTTCAAAGTTTGAATGTATAGCATGGATTAAGGAGTGTATCATTTGTATCATTTGAAATTTGTTTTGCAAGGTTTCTAGTGTACATGACAAAATTCCATATTGTTTTATGGCTATATCTTATTGAGGGTTTGATGTTGCTTCAAAGTTTAAATGTAGAGCATGGATTAAGGAGTGTATCATTTGTATCATTTGACATTTGTTTTGCAAGGTTTCTAGTGTACATGAAAAAATTCCATATTGTTTTATGGCTATATCTTATTGAGGGTTTGATGTATTTTTTTTATGGATGACTGTGATCTATGTCTATGCTACTAGATGATTATTTTATTATATATTTTATTTATGTATTACAACAGCTATTTCGTAGAGTAGAGAGAATATTGTTTGTGGTATTTTGTGAAGCGA
>APFE030751722.1:73322-100344 GCA_000404065.3 Pinus taeda
TGAAGGTTCCTATTCTTGTAGGTGTGAGGTTATCTGCTGAACAGTGTCCCAAGACACAAGAAGAGGAAGAGGACATGTCCCGTGTTCCATATGCAAGTGCAGTCGGTAGCTTGATGTATGCAATGGTCTATAATAGACCAGACATTGCACATGTAGTGGGAGTATTGAGCAGGTTTATGTCAAAACCAGGGAAGGAGCACTGGACAACAGTGAAGCGGGTTTTCAGGTATTTGCGTGGCACTAGTGATTATGGTTTGTGCTACCAAAGAAGACTAGGATTGGAGGAGTGTTGGATATTCATGGCTTTGTTGATGCAGACTGGGCTGGAGATTTGGATCAAAGAAGATCTACAAGTGGGTATGTGTTTAACCTATTTGGAGGTGCAGTCAGTTGGATGAGTAAGAAACAATCTATAGTGGCACTATCAACTACAGAGGCAGAATACATGGCAGGGAAAATTTTGGTTTTGGACCTATGTTAGGTTGGGCGGACCCACCTATGGTTTTGTGCATGATTTTCGCACATGTTTTTTGGACGCGATGGTTTTCGGTCCATGGTATTGGATCGATGGTTTTTTGGTCCATGGTATTGGACGTGATGGGTTTTCAGTCCATGGTATTGGATGCTTCGGCATGTATAAATATGTATTGTAACATTGAAAGGAATATAATGAAAAATCAAGTTGGTAGTCCCGGTTTTGGGATCCAGGGGAAAATCTCTGTGCATATGTGTTTTTTATGTGTTATGCTCTCGCATTGTTTATTTTTCTGTGACTTAGAATTCGTATGTAGGTAATTTCTCTACGGGGTTAAAACCTACATTTGGTATCAGAGACATGCCCCGAAGTTAGCCAAGTGGATGAATCCTCGGAATGCCAAACGAAGGTGGTGGGCCCCGGGTAATATCACTATGGGATCCGTGGATGAGCTTAGTTAGACAGGCAATGTGCTCTAGATTCTTCATGGATGTGTCCTGGTCCCAACACAGCGAAGAGGAGTTTACCTGGGATACCTGGGATAGAGAAAGCTCTCGAGGCAGGTGGTGCTCCATGTAAGGCGTGTGCTTCCAATGCATTGGAGCGAAGAGTCCTAGTTGGTAGAGAGTGGATGGATGGATAATCGTTTGAGGGGAGGCTCCATGGTCCTTTGTTCGAGGGGAGGATTGTTGGGTATACGACCAAAGTCCCACATTGACTAGAAGTGGGGAGGATCATGGGTATATAAGGATGGACAAATATCTCCATTGGTATGAGGCCTTTTGGGGTAAGTCCAAAAGCAAATCCATGAGGGCTTAGGCCCAAAGTGGACAATATCATACCATTGTGGAGATATGTGGTGTTCAGAGTCCTTACATTTGTCAAAATCTTTGAGGATAATTCTGCAATAAGGTTGGTGAAGAAAAATCCTTCTTCTCCACCAACCTAGTCCTTGTTCTTTCTCTGTTTCTAAAAAAAAATAAAAAAAAATTGTATAAACCTGAAAACCAATCATTGATTGGCAGTCTTATATAGAAAATATAGGGCAAAAATCAGGACCTTCTGACGCCCTATATTTTCCAAAAACAAAATCTCTCTTTCACTTCACTTCACTTCATTTCACTTCACTTCACTTCATTTCACTCCACTTCACTCCATTTCACTTCATTTCATTTAATTCTTCCAATAAAAATCTTTCCATGACTAGTCTTCATTCATTCAGTCATCATTCATCCATCTCCATTTAGTCATATGTTCATTGTATCAGTTTCCATAGCTAGAAATTGATTCCACAACTAGTTGTTGATTTCGCAGCTAACACTCTATTATTTAACAATGACAGTTAGATGTTAGCCCAATAATAAAAAGAATCAAATGCAGGTATGACCAAGGACCCATTTTGAATATATGAGGCACCTAAAAGCATCAACGAGAGCAGTTGATCAAAGGTTAATGGGAAAAAAGTGGCAAAAATTCCAAGGTATGAGTAAGATTTATTTCAAAATAGCATTTAGAGCACATTTTATATAGTTATGAAACCACGTCTCCATTATATGCAATGATTGGCATTGATAGCTTCCATAACCATTCCACGACCTTTATATGATTCCTCCACAAACCTTGCATTTATTTTCAAACGGCCTCATGATCAGCCTTCGGATTTAACTCATGTTGGCTGTACTTTGCCACTGCACCTGTAATTATGGGGACGTAATTGATTTGATCACGTCTATTCTCCACCGCACAAATTCCGCAGCCATTTTGTGCGCATGATAACGTCTACTCCACAGCCATCTAGCTTAAAACTCTACTGGTCTCACTTCACTCCCCTACTTTTCTATTGAAGTTACATTTGCAAATTCTACCCTATTCACATAAGCCTCCACTCTGCTCCGTGAACTCATTCCCACTACCTGTTCTCTGTTTCAACATTTGCAATCACTAGACTGTTCTCCATAAAACCATGCCCATTCCCCGCTAACACAGTCGTTTTACCTATGTTCATACATTATTCATGCAAACGTATTTTAAGGAAGGAGCAAAGGAATGGGTCCTTTGTTGAGAGCAGAACCGGAAGGGCCCAAGTTCATGGAGGGGTATCCGAAATTGAAAAGCATACTAAAGAAGGCTCGGTTGCTACGATTCATTCAAAAATTCAGAGGCTAAAATAAGGAAATTACAAAGACTTTTGTGAGTACTTTTAGTGGTATGGTGGTTGAGGTTGGAGATCTTAAGTTTTCAGTCACCGAGGCATCTAGCTGTCGCTATGAAACTTCCATAAGAGGGAGAACGATGGTTCAAGAATAAGAGCTTTGACGAGAAATCTTGGAGGGTTATCTTACGAAATCCAGGTATTGATATAACTATTTTCAAATGAGGAATCCCTGTATATGCCTTAGAAGAAAAGTGGGCCAATTTGTTATTGATTATCCAAAAGTTCATTACGTGTGAAGGACGTTTCGGGTCCATGTACATGTATCACACCCGGTGTCTAATGAATTTCTTAGAAAATCAAACCCTCAATCTGCGTTACTTTTTATTGAATAGTTTGAAAGAGATGTCTGTAACTATCCAAAAGAATTTGGAGGACATAGAACCCCACCTGTACCATCATGGGCTTGTGAAAATTTTAATTGAAAAACAGTTAAAGGAAAAGAAGGACACCTGGGAACAGTTTTTGGTTAGAAATTTCTTTCAAGATCCCCTTGAAACACCAGAGAGCAACTCAACAAGGAAGAGTAGGAGGAAGAAAACCAGTGTAAGATTTCAAGACACTCCTACTAACATGGCCAAAGAAATTAATCAAGAAGAAAAACTATCTGAAAGAAAGAAGGAAAGAACTAAGGATAGGAAGAAAAGAAAATTAAAGGGGAAAAGAAACATTGAGGCTGTTTATCAAACCCAGAACCTTCCTCAAAAGAGGACCACCAAATATTGTCTGAAAGATTAGTGTATCTTCAAGAACAATCAGTTGTAGTAGAGAAGACAGGGAGAGGAAAACAGAGTGTGGGGAAAGAAGACACTTGCTCACAAAATTTAAGGAGCAGCTCTAGGCTTAAAGGGAAATTAAGGATAGTAGAAACAAAAGGGCCCCATTTCATTGATTTAGGAGGGGAAACACTGGAACAGCCTCCAACAATTCCTCCTGGCTGTAGCCCACACCATACTCCTATTTCTCAGCCAGATTTTGACATGAGTCCTTCTCGGCCAGATTTGGAGATTAGTCCTTCTCAACCGGATTTTGGGGTCAGCCCAAGAAAAACTACACCTGAGGTAGACCCAAACCAACAAGAAATGTATGCTTATATTGAATTGTTGGAGAAGGCTGTCACAGATCCAGGCACTTCATCTACCCAACCTCATGCAACACAGGAAGCTCTAATCCAATCACTGAAACAGGAAATTTTTGAACTAGAGGTCTTAAATAGACACATCAAGAGAGAGAATGAAACATTAAAGGAACAAAGAATATTGGACAAGATCATTCACGACAACACCATGTTGTATCTTGGGTTGTGGCAGAAGAAGAACAGGAAGTTGAAGAAAAAGAGCAAGAGTTTGAGTAGAGCTCTTATCAACCTCAAATTCAAGTGCTTAATGAGGAAGTCTAGGATGTTAGCAGTACCAAGAAAGAATTGAAGAGGGCTAGATGTGCTAGCAGAAGTCTCAGAACACATGGACTGAAGGGGGGATGGTCAAAGTTTTGGTTGCATGGGGACATGCAACACCTTCACAGTGGGGGTATGTTGAGCCCTGAAACTACATATCTCCTACACATTTTCCTAAACTTTTTCCACTCACCTAGACCTCATAAGTTATCAACATCATTGCATATTCATCTTAAAAGAGCATTTAAAGTGTTTTTTTAACTATGTTTGGTGTTTGCTGTTTGAATTAGATTTTTCTTATGAGCTGCGAAATGCAGCCACTTTCGGCAGCTGGTTCAACTTTACGCAACTGCTTTTGTTAAACTCCATGTTGAGGCGTCATTTGGCAAAACCAGACATGTGGGCAAGTTAGAAATTACCTGGACGTGGATTAGGTCCTATTAGTCTAGCCAGATTCATCAAGGAAAGCCATGGTCAACGGTGGTCAAAGGATGGTCTACCGAACGAGTCCTACGGCAGCTAGACTCTCTTTTCAACCACGTGAAGGATTTGTGGTTGTTTCTATATCCTTGGGGTCATGTTGACACCTATAGGCTACCCCACGATGTGAATCCAATAGCCGCTTTTGATAGATTTAATAATCTCGGAAACCATCATGCTAAATCCATGGACGTTGTCTTTTACATGTCTTTTGTTGACGTAGTTTCACAGGAAAACAATTATGAAGTTTTTGTTATAAATAACGCGTTTCTATATGCATAGAGTTAGTATTTGTGAATGTAATTTTTGTTGTTAAAGTTGTTGTGCTGTGACACTAGTCCCACTGTGGTAACGTTGTTTTGAAATATAAGAGAAGACTTTGTTTCTATATGATTGTGTGAGCATAATTCTTGACTGATAGCCTGTTCACCGAGGCTGTGCAGAGGGCCCCTGCACACTGAGGTTTCGTTTTCTTGTTACTGTAAAGTTTTATGCATTGTTTTCTCATTTCATTTGCATATATTTCATAAGTTATCCACCTGTGTATATATTTCATCCATGGTATTAACATTTCGTTTTTGTTCATGATTTTAAAAGCCTTGTATATTGTTGTTAACGCTTATCAGTGTGTGTGTGTTTCAGGATAGAGTAGGCCCGGGTATTTTCATACAGTTTTTGCAATAACTAGTGACATGGAATTAGCTTCTCTACTGACTTTACTTTCCTTAATTTTCTTAATTCCAGTTATGCTTTAATTCTAGTCTTATTCACTTGCTTTAGTAGTTAGTTAGATAACAGATTGCTCATGTCACTGATGTTATCTCTGAAATCCATAGCTTAGACTACCTGGTGAGGTATCAGACTATGATTAATGTGATTTGAATTTAGTTTTACTTTTCTGCAATTAGATATCAAATTGCTCATGTCATTGATGTTATCTCCGAAAGCCATAGCTTAGACTACCTGGCGAGGTATCATACTATGATTAATGTGATTTGATTTTAGTTTTACTTTTCTGCAATTAGATATCAGGTTGCTCATGTCATTGATGTTATCTCCGAAAGTCGTAGCTTAGACTACCTGGCGAGGTATCAGACTATGATTGATGTGATTTGATTTTAGTTTTACTTTTCTGTAATTAGATATCAACTCGCTCATATCATTGACATTGTCTCCGAAAGCCATAGCTTAGACTACCTGTCGAGGTATCGAACTATGAATGATGTGAATTGATTTTACTTTTATTAGATTGCAATTTTTGAATTGTTTGAGTGCAATAACTTAATTCATTTTTCTGTATTTAAACAGTAGCAGGGATAATGGTTTCATGATCAATAGTTCATTTCTTATTTGACTTGAGTAGCATCACACTTTTCATTTTTGTTCAAGTATTAATTTGCTCATTAGTATGCTCTAAGACTATCTGAAGTGTTAAAGTTCTAGAAATCATTATAGAGGACATAATTGCCTTAAAAATTTATATCCATACTTGCCTTCTAGAGTATAGAATAGGATTTCCATTCACATTAGGAGACAAACGAAGATAAAAACCCCCAAAACAAAATAAAAATAAAAAACGACAAAAAGTGAGAAATAGGTTATCTTGCACATATAGTGCGCCACACTTCATCAATTTACGACTCCCGGATAAATAATTAATGTAACAATTTAGGACACACTAAATTGACCAAACAATCTCCATATTTTTCCTTCTCATTTCCTCTGTTAGCAAGGATGAGACTATTTCATCAAACTGCAAGGTAGTTGCATTGCTACCTATTGCAATAACGAGAGTGTCCCACGAATTTGGTAGAGAACACAACGAACTGATGCACTTATCTTCATTTGAATTTTAATATCAATAGATCATAACTGACTTACCACAGTATTAAATGCATTCATATGCTCCGTCACTCAGTCTCTGTCTTTGATCCTCAGGTTATACAGCTTTTTCTGCAGGAACAGTTTATTCACCAAAGACTTAGATTGGTACAAAGTCCCTAACTTGTCCCACAAAGCCTTTGCCATAGCTTCCCTGATACATTCAACAATACTGAATCTGAGACATAAAATTGTATTGTTCTTTTTTCTTTCCGATTCAGTTTGTTCCATTCCTCATCGGACACTCTCGTTGGTTTAGTACTTGGATCTACCATGATCCACTGATTGTTATCCACCAATAGGTCCTCCATCTTGAGTTTCCACAACTCAAAAATCTTACCATTAAATTTCTCAATCTCTATATTTCCACCGCTCACCATCTTCTTTGACCACCAAAATTGATCTCGCAGATCTCCCACTGGGTAGGGTCTACCACAGGCCTGAGTGAAACTCCTCAGCAACAAAAACATCTCCTTCAAGCCAAAATAGCTCTGATACCAAATGTATGATGTAACCCCATATAGAAATTACCTACATATGAATTCTAAAACATAGAAAATAAACAATGCTAGAGCATAACACATAAAACACATATACATAGAGATTTCCCCTGGATCCCAAAACTGGGACTACCAGCTTAATTTTTCATTATATTCCTTTCAATGTTAGAATACATATTTATACATGATGAAGCATCCAATACCATGGATCTAAAACCATCGTGTCCAAAAACATGGACTGAAAACCATCATGTCAAAAACCATGGACCAAAAACCATCGCGGTCCACCCAACCTAACATAGGGTCCAAAACCAAAATTTTCTGGGGTGTTGCCCCAAACCCCATAGAGTGGGGTTACCTACACCCCTCAAACTCCCTACAACTCCCACTGCTACGCAATTGTTGCATCCCTTCTAACCCCTCGGTTAACAATGTAGGCTACTCGTGGAAAGAATATAACACAACCCAACACGCTTATGTTATTATTGTTAAGTCGGCTTGATTGTATTGTGACCCCTTAGACTCCTATATATAAAAGGGAGGTTTAGTCATTTATATCATCTAAAAAATTTTCATTTGTGTAATGTAAAGGAAGTTTCCCTCTCGAAGAGGCTAAATTCTAAGGAATTGATCTATCTTTTCTATCTTTTTGTGAGCTGGTTTCCGAACAGAGACTATTTGTTTTTTTGGCTTAATATGCTACTAATGAGAGCAGCATGGATACTTGTTGATGTACATTCCTATTCAACCATGTAACAATTAGATGCTATAGTGCTTTTGGCTTGTTTTACAAAGTTCTTACTGCTTTATTAGATGGAGTTGAACCTTTGGCATTGATGGAAAATGGGGAGTGAAGGAAGAGAAAATTTCTCTAGAGATTGTGTGTGGTTTCAATCAATTCCAATGGGGGAGATTGTTGGAATTATGGTTTTGATAATTGCAGTTAACTTGTGCTGTCATTTTGTTGTTGCAACTAATTTTTGTTGGCATTGATGTCAACGCTATAGCATGAGTTGGAGATGGTTGGTTATGCATGGGTTATGATGATCTAGATGACGATAACTCTTATGATGCATTGATTTCAACCTTGCAATGTATTATGATTGTCTAAATGATGGATTTGATGTGGTATCTCTAATGGTTTTATGAAGATCCACTTAAAACTAATTTGTTGCAGATAAGTGTTGGAAAAGGATGTACAGGTGCTAGAGATGTTTGTGATCCCTGTTGATGCAGTTCGAAAACTAAGTACTCATGTCATGACTTCTTGCAGAGGTGTTTGGCATCATGGTTCACCTCATGATGATGTTATTGATATGATGCATGGTTCTGCAAAGGTGTTATAGGTTGTGTAATTGTCTGAGAAGAGTAGATGGCTTGTGCCACTCATGTCAACCCTTAACTTGTTGGCTTCTAGGTCAGATTGGTTGTCATGTTATCCCACTTGTTGAGGTGTCATAGAGCTTGGTGGAGTTTTGGAGCTGTGTACAAGTTTTGATGAAGGAGTGCAAGAAGTTGGAGGAAATTCTAAGTTGAAGGTCTATGGCTTTCGCCTATTATTTTCTACAACTGCTCGGAGGGAGTGTCGTTTGTACAATTATAGGCATTCAACTGAGAATTGTTAGTTACATGCACGTAGCTACACCTAAGATCTTATAGTTCATTCCCTATGGTCGTGGTTCTACACTTCTCCACATTCCTCACACAGATCAGGAAAAATCCGACATGGTAATTCCTAGAAGCTTCAAAATTAATTGGATAAGGTTGAAAGTGGTTGAATAAGTCCTCCATTAGGTGTGAATTTATTTAATTCACAAGTAATGTTGGTTATGGATGGATTTCATCAAATTGTTGCACCGATTAGCTCAGTACAAAAGTGGAATTCACCCAACACATTATATATATTTCATTTTGGATTTGAGAAATGGTTGGTTGGAGTGATAGATAGTGTAAGAGTTCTGCAGAGAGGAACTATAATTCAGACATATTGGTGAGCTTAGTTTATGAGTGGGCATGGAAATGGAGTGAGAAAATCGAAGTCCTATAGTAGGATACTCAAGAAGGATATTAGTTTGTATATCATCTTTGTGGCAGACATAAAAAAGAGGCATAATGTGTTTCTTTAGAGTTTGATTGCAGAGCATGGATTGAGGAGTGTATAATTTGTATTATTGACATTTTATTTGCAGGGTTGCTGGTGCATATGGCATAATTCCATAATTCCATACTGTTATGGTTGAGTGTGAGTTGTGTCTATGTGGCTAGATGATTATTTTATTGGAGATTTGATGTATGTATTGTAGCCACTATTTGCTAGATTAGACATGATATTATTTGTGGTGTTTTGATTATGATTTGCAAAGACTTCCATGTTGTGAGGGTTTTATAGAAGAGTTGAGTATTGTTGGGAAAATGTCCTAGTGATTGATTTGAAAATGAATGAAATTGATGTTCACATAGAGTTTTGGAGAATTTGCCTCTGGGAAGTGGGTGTTGTTAAATTGGGGTAGTGATTTTGTACTAGTGGGATTTAGTAACACTATTGTGGAAATGGTTACTTCTACCTAGTAGGATCTAGAATAGTTGGTGGTCACCAAATAACTGAATTTTTTGGATAAGTGTCCTAGCCCATGGTAGTAGGCTAACTATTGTTTGAGGTAGTCTCCTAGCTAGTGGTAGCCGACAATCTATGTAAAAGACAATACTTGCTTGACATAATAGGAAATTCAAAGAAATGCAGTAGTAACAAGGGTGATTTTCTCCCAAAAAGGGTTTCCACGAGATATCATGTGTCTCATGTGTATGATTGTTGTGTTGTGAATTGTTTCCCTTATTATTGTCTTGGTTTAGGTGCTCACATGTTGATATGCTTATGCTTTGATATACTCATGTAATGTTGGTCAGTTAATGCATGAATGAGTTGAAGTTAAATTTGGAGTTAAATTTGGTAAAAATGTATCATAAGATGCAATACTGATTTACCCCCCCTCTCAATAGTCCTTAAGGTTTCTAACAGATCGAAGATCAAATGACACAATATGACATATGGAATATGGTTGTCTTAGGGAGTGAAGATCAAATGGCATAATATATTAGCTACACTCATTTTTTCTAGGGTTGTTGGCTGTCAACTAAAGATAAATCTACGAGAAAAATTCTCCTATGGTCACCCACTTTTGGTGGGTAACAAGATCCGTTATTTGATGGCGTGGTCAGATACAAGAACCATCCATCAAGAGCATTGGACTTGATCCAAATTCTGCCTAATGTATAATTTTTGTTCTTTATGAATATACTTATTTTATATTCAAAATTAATTTATGAATGTTTTTAAAGTTAAGTACAATTAAGCTAAGCTAAGATACTTTTGTACACACACAATAAATAAATACATGTCTCTCCGATGTTATTCACACTTTATTACATATGTACATTTTGAAACTAATATGACATAAAATGGTTTGTAACATGAATATGTTTAGAAACCCAAACTAATATATGAGTATGTTGTTCTCCAATTATTCATATATTAGTGACATAATTAAGCATTCAACATACATGGAAAATTGTATGCATGAGGTGTTTAACAAATATAAAGTAAAAGAAAGCATTTTCCAAGATGTTGGAACTAATATATGAATACATGGGGAACCATATTTCATAAATTTTAAAGATAATACCATACAATGTTCAATGAATATGAAACAAAATTAAACATTCCCATAGATGTTTTTATATTTCTAAAACTAATATTTGAATATATGTGGAACCACATATTTCCCCTATATTTAGAATCGACATTGCAGGTTTACAGTAATTAATATCAATCACCATTCAAGCACTTGCATTGAGATGTGTGCATGCAATGTTTAAACATATTGCCCCTATGTTTAAAATCAACATTGCATGATTACAATAATTAATATCAATCACCATTCAAGAACTTGCCTTAACATACATGCATGTAGTGTTTAACAAATATGAAATAAACTTAGGCATTCAAAATATGTGGAAACTTGTGTGCATGCATCGTTTAAAGAATATGAAATGAAAACAAGCATTTCCCCATGTATTTTTATATTAGTGAAACTAATATAAAAATATGTGTTCCATAATGTTCAATGAATATAAAGTTAAAATAAGGATTTATCCATATATTCATATATTAGTGAAAGTAAGATGAATATGTGGGGAAATACTTTCTTTCATTTCATATTTATTGAATACCATGTCCACACAAGTTTGGTGCTTACTTTTATTTCATATCCATTAGACACCACATGCATATATATTAAGGAAAGTGCTTGAACAATGATTAATATTGACTATTCTAAACTTGCAATATCAACTACAATGCCACAAAAAATTTGCATAGTTTGAATGCTTATAATTTTTCATTTCATATTCACGTGTACATATATTAAAACAAGTTCTTCAATAGTAGCTAATATTATTTTAATCATGCTATGTTTATTCTCATGCCAATGAAATTTTCCCCACATTTTGAATGATTCCTTTCTTTCATCTTTATTCATTGAAGATCACTTGTATTTTTATGTTAGTAAAACTAATATAACAACAAATGACTCCCACATTTTCATATGTTAGTGAAACTAATATATGAATACATTGGAACCATATATTCTTATATTAGTTTCACTAATATATAAGTACAAGGAGTAATGATTACTTTCATTTCATATTTGTTGAACACTACATACACACAAGTTTCTACCTAAACAATCTTGGAAAGGTACTATTCCTATCAACAAATAATAGGATCACTACCTAGTGCTTATTGTTTTCCTTTAGTTAAGTAGGTTGCCTCATAATGAAATTCATATTTACTTTATTTAGCCTTGTCCATTAAATACCATATTATTCCCATCCAACAAATAACATCGAATGATAACAAGTTGGTATTTCTATGAAATAACACTTTATTCCCATCCAACAAATAAGATTGAAAGGTAATGAGCCAATCATTATCTCACTAAATGGTGCTTATTATTTACACTTGAGGGTGTCACTATACATAATGTTGGCATAATAATGGAACATTCTCAAAAGGAAAGACTTTCGACCACAATATTCGATCATCCTTCCATTTTTCCTTCTCCATCCTTATCTTGATTGTAGATTCTTGGAATATTCCTAGATCCAAAGAATAAGAGTGAGGCCAAACAATTGAATTTCCTCGTGTCCATTAGATTCTAGAATATTCCTGAAGTCCATGATTGATTCAAGCTAATCACCTTTGCTCATGTTTATATATTCCAAAATATTCCCAGAATTTGCATGATAAACTTAACTCAATTGTAGATTCCAAGAATATTTTGAAATTGGACAAACAAGAGCAACATCAATTATTTGACCTCATGTTTATATATTCCAAAATATTCCCAGAATTTGCATGATAAACTTAACTCAATTGTAGATTCCAAGAATATTTTGAAATTGGACAAACGCAACATCAATTATTTGACCTCGCTCCTATCCATTAGATTTTGGAATATTCTCGGAATATGCAATCGAGATAAGGATGGATGGTGTTAATCTTAACTCAATTGTAAATTCTAGGAATGTTATGGAATTTGATGGACAAGAGAAAAGTTAATTGTTCAACCTTGCTCCTATTTTCCAGATTTTGGGATATTCCTAGAATCTATAATCGAGAAAAGGATATGAGGATGTTGAAATTAACTTGATTGTATATGCCGAGAATATTCTAGAATTTGACAAATAAGAGAAAAATCAATTGTTTGACCTCATTCTTATGCGTCATAATTTGGAATATTCCAAGAATCTACAATCGAGATAATGATAGATGATCGTGATGTAGATAAGAATGGTTAGACATCCTTATATTAATTGTAGATCCTTAGAATGTTTCGAAATATGACACACGAGCAAAGTCAAAGAATTGACTTTGCTCTTGTGAGTGAGATTCTAGAATATCCTTAGCATCTACCCTTTAATTAAGTTTAACATACCCCAAGAGAATTAATTTGAAAGAATTATTGGAAATATTAGAAGACAAGGAGGAGGGTGATGAGTGTTTGGATCTTGGATTCTTGACATTTTTGTTAGATGGTGAAAGAAAATCAAGTACTTGATTCTTGATATTGTTGATAGATGGTGAAGAAGAATCCAATTCTTGGTGATGCAACTGCATTGGTGTTTAACAACATTGGTGTTTAACAACAAAACACACCGATTGAAGAATATTTTTGAGGTTACATGAGGAGCATGTTCCATACATGGTTGGTCTTCCCCACATCCTCACCTCCTCAGGGCCATGTTCTGCACATGGTCAATTTTCCCTACCTCCTCCTCATCAAGATCACCACACGATGATGATCTGTTATAGGGGCTCATTAATTTTCTTTCAATTATGATATGTCTACACATGATCAAATGTAGGTGTCCATTAAGTTTCTTTCAATTATGATCCATCCATACCAATTAATCTCTCTATGTGGTCATAGTAATGCAATTTCTAATGCAAGAAAATTTTCAAAATGTGTTGTGAGTAAAAAGGCTAGGTGAATGAACATGCCCACCCCAAGAAAGAATCCTTAATGCCATGCACAAAATTAACCAAACATCAAATTCTTAACCAAATAGCCCATTTTAAAAGAATGAACAAAAGGGACATATCTACTGGTATTTATTACACTGTGAACCATCTTAATGACAAATGGATACTGCATGCATATATATATTTTTATAAACCTTTTTATTAGTGTGAAAAGGGGAAATTTTGAAAAGGGAAGGATTTCATCCTTCTGAAATCACAAATCACAGAGTTGGATATATGACAAATGTAATCAATTTATTTTACCATCTCTTCCATTCTAACTCCAAAGAAGCATCTCCAAGCAACCATCATATACCTCTAGTGGGAGGCAGAGTTATGGGTCATCTACATATACCTCTAGTGGCAGGTAGAGTTACGGGTCATCTACAGAGTCTAGTCTAGGGTTGTGCAGGAATACCATCAATGATAAGAATTGTGGTGGGACCTTAGAAATTTTTCTCGAGAACATCAACATAGCTAACTCTACAAGTGGAATTAGATTCAAGACCCATCATGGTAGAGGAAATGTCAACATGCACAAATATGCAAATGAAATTAGAGTCAAAATCAGTAAAAGTAGAGACATAATTATCACTTACATTTACCTGCCAAATATGAAATCTACAATAAAGGTCTTATCTTGATTGTATATTTCAAGAGTGTGGCCCCACCATGGCCATCTTTCCATTTATGTTTACACACAGAGAGGTAGAAAAGAAAATATTTTTATGGACTATTAGAACATTGTGATATGCACCACAACTTAACATTAGGAAACAACCTAGACCCTTTCTAATTTAGTGGAACATATGTTCATGTATATTTATAGACCTTAGTTGATTTAGTGGCATATAAGTTAAGTATCATTATCATTATCTATGGATATATGGAGGATACAAAAAACCTAGATAGATACCCATGGGGAAAAATTCATTTGACTCACTAGGAAAAAATATTAATAGCATTTGTAGAACAATAGCTATACATAGAAATTAAACTAAATGAAGCTTTTCACACGTACAAGCAAAAAACAAATGTACACTAGTAGAACACGAAAATTGATTTTTAAATTAAAATGAATTCACACATATTCCATTAAAATTGGAATAGAATTTCAAAATAACTAAAAAAAACTCAATTTTCATGATGCCCTTGTAATAAATTTTCCCAATATGAATCCCATGCTGTGAAGTTTTAAAAATAAAACTGAAGAATGTGGGTAGTGCATAAGATTATATAGGGCTAAAAATGTGAACAATCCTTACCTTTTAATGTGATAAGGTGGGAAGTGCTAAGGATACTCCCCAATTTCTCTTCCTCTAGTGGTGGTTGCTCAAGAGATATTTTGCATTGCTAGGGAATGTAGTATAAACTACTTCTTGACCTCCAAGAATCGTGAATTATATATGATTACAATCAATTGGAATTTTTTTATTGCAATGCATGCTTTCCATATGTGTGAGTACTATGATCAACTTCAAGTTACCTTGTTTTGGGTATATTAATTAAACATTTTAGGTTTAGAAAGTGGAGTGCCATATTATTTCTATTAATTAAATACCATATTATTCATATCTAATAGATAAGATGAAAGTGAAAAAATAATTGCTGAGATTTTAATGCTTATTTTTTTCCAACTGTCAAGTAGGTCGTCTCACAATGCAACACATCTTTGCTTTCTCTCGGTTTGTCCATTAAATACCATGTTATCCCCATCCACTCGATAACATGGGATGATAATGAGTTGGTATTTCCACTGAATACCACTTTATTCTCATCCAAAAGATAAGATGGAAAGGAAATGAGCAAATCATAAGTTAAGTGAATGGTGTTTATTTTTTACCCTTGAGGGTATAGATGCATAGAATGTTGGCATAATAATGGAACATTCTCTAGACGATAGGATTTAGCAACAATCTTCCATTGTCCTAATACAGTCTCATCACAAGATTCATAACAATAATTATAAGATTGAGTGTGGACATGTTAGTTAAGTAGGAGGTATGAGACTATATGTTGTTTCACATCTCTTCATCCATCCTTATCTCAATTTCATATTCTTGGAATATTATGCAATATTTCATAATATGATAGATAGGAGCAAGGTCAAACAACTTATTTTGTTTTTACTCATGAGATTCTAGAATATTATCAAAATTAGCAATCTAGTTAAGTTAATCGCCTTTGCTTTTTTCCATAGATTCCAAAATATTATCACATTCTGCAATTGAGTTAAGTGTGCTAAACTTATCTCAATTGCAAATTCCAAGGGTCTTCTAAAATCTTACGAGACATTGAGTTAAGTGTGCTAAACTTATCTCAATTGCAAATTCCAAGGGTCTTCTAAAATCTTAGAGACATTGGTAAGCTCGATTGCTTGACATTGTTCCAATCCATCATATTCCTCGATATTCCAAGAATTTATAATTGAGACAAGGATGGTCATAGGAGTTGAAGTTAAATCAATTATGTATTCTAAGAATATTGTGAAATCCAACAAACAAGAGAAAATTCAATTGTTTGACCTCACTCATATTTGTGAGATTTTGAAATATTTGAGGAACTGGCAATCTAGATAAAGATGGCCAACCACCATATCCATTTCATTTGTTCACTTCCATCTTATTATGCCAACATTCTATGGATCCATAACTAAACAATAAGAACCATTTAGTGAGCTCATGATAGGCTCATTTCCTTTCCATCTTATTTATTGGATAGGAATAAAGTGATATTCAATGGAAAAACCAACTCATTATCATTCCATGTTATCCATTGGATGGGAATAATAGGGTTTTTAATGGGCATGACCAAAGAATGTAAAGATGTGTTATTTGTGAGGTGACCTACTTGATAGTTGGAAAATAATAAGCACTAATGAGTGAGTTAATTATTTGTTCACTTCCATAGAATGTTGGAATAACAAAGGAACATTCTCCAAGGGATACAATTTGAGTAGCAATCTTCCACCATCCTTATATGACCACATAGAAGGATGCATAACAATAATTATAAGATTAAAAAGGAGGTATGATAGTGGATGTTGTTCCACTTTCTTCCTCCATCATTATCTCGATTGCATATTCATGGAATATTCCAAAGTATGACACATAGAAGTGAGGTCAAGCAATTAACTTTGCTCTTGTGGGTCACATTCCAAAATATTCCTAAAATCTCTTAAGTTCATGAAAGTTACTTCTATTTGCAATATTTGAGAATATTTGGGAGATTTGAAAATATTAGTGGAAACTAGAGTTCCTAGTGTTTAACTTAACTAGCAAATTTTGAGAATATTCTCAAACATTCCAAAATATTCCTAAAATCTGTTAAGTTCATCACAATTACTTCTATTTGCAATATTTGAGAATAGTTGGGAGATTTGAAAATATTAGTGGAAACTCGAGTTCCTAGTGTTTAACTTAACTAGCAAATTTTGAGAATATTCTCAAACATACTTCATAGTAGAAAAGTGAATTGTTTAATGTTAGAATGTGAAATATTCTAGGAATATGCAATTGAAATAAAAATGGAGGAAGATGTTGAACTTAACTCAATTGCACATTCCAAGAATATATATTTTGAAATATCATGAACATAAACAAAGTCAATAGTTTGACCTTGCTTATGTTTTTCATATTTTGGGGTATTCAAGGAATCTACAATCAAGATAAGGATGGCATTAGGTGTTAAAGTTAACTGAGTGTAGATTCTAAGAATATTCTAAAACTTGGGCTCTAGCAAAGTGAACTCTTTGACCTTGCTACTATCCTTTAGATTTTGGAATATTCCAAGAATCTACAATTGAGATAAGGAATATCACAAGAATCTACAATTTAGATAAAGATGGCTACCTCCTTATCTAAATTGTAGATTCCTAGAATATTATAAAATCTAGGAGATATGAGGGAGGTCAAACAATTGACTTTTCTCTTGTTAGTTAGATTCCAGAATATTCTTGGCATATGCAATGACTTATATTCAACATCCTCCTACTTTTGTGGGATCATTAATTTGAAAAAATGCTCAGGAACATAAGAACATAAGAAGACAAGGAGGATGGTGATGAAGGTTGGGATCACAAATTCTTGATATTGGTTTTAGATGGCAAAGAATAATCCAATTCTTGATTCTTGATATTGTTGTGAGATGGCATTCTTAATGATGCAAGTGCATTGATGTTTAATGACAAAAACACACCCGCATAAGAAGACAAGGAGGATGGTGATGAAGGTTGGGATCAGAAGTTCTTGATAAGAAGACAAGGAGGATGGTGATGAAGGTTGGGATCAGAAGTTCTTGATATTGTTTTTAGATGGCAAAGAATAATCCAATTCTTGATTCTTGATATTGTTGTGAGATGGCATTCTTAATGATGCAAGTGCATTGATGCTGAATGACAAAAACACACCCATTGAAAAATATTTCTGAACTAACTTGTGGACCATGTTCCACACGGTCAATCTTCCACACCTCTTCATCATCATGATCACCACATGATGATGATTTGCTGAAGGGCCTCAGTCTTTAAGATCTAATGTAGGGGCTTATTACGTTTCTTCAATTATGATCCGTCTATACTAATTCAACTCTCTATTTGATTTTAACAAAATTGTTACAGATTTCAGGGAATCTATGATACAACAAAAATTTCAAAATGTGTGGCCAGTAGAAACGGTAGACCAGTGAATCTGCCCACCCAAGAGATCTAATGCCATGCCCAAAATTAACCAAAAATCCAACTTCTTCTCCAAATGCCCTATTTTAGAAGCATGAACGGAAGGGACATATCTACTGGTTTAGATTACAGCGTGATCATAGAGGGATCATACATATATCGAATTTTAGAAGCATGAACGCAAGGGACATATCTACTGGTTTAGATTACAGCGTGATCATAGAGGGATCATACATATATTGAATTTTAGAAGCATGAACGCAAGGGACATATCTACTGGTTTAGATTAGAGCGTAATCATAGAGGGATCATACATATATTGATTTTATTTTTTTTAGACCTTTTTGTCTTTATGGAAAGGGATTTTATTTTTTTAGACCTTTTTGTCATTATGGAAAGGGAATTTTGCAGAGGGAAGCATTTGATATTTCATTTGATACTTCAACAAAAGATCAAAGATCTGGAGTTAGGAGTTAAGATGGATCTGGATTTGGGAGTTAAGATGGATATATGACAGAGGTAATTAGTATACTTTTGTTGCTTCTAGGTTACTATCTCTTCCATTCTGGACCGTGGAATAGGTTAAGTCTAACTTGCACAACCCAGGGCTGTCCAAGAATAACATCAACAACAGTAATTGTGGTGGGATTTAAGACATTTTTCTGTTAAAAAATCAACCTACACTACTGGGCTAGGTGGACTTAAAGTCAAAACCAATGAAGGAAGAGACAAAGTCATAGCGAATTCTGCCAATGAAATTAGATAACTAGATTGTAGATTCTGAATATATATATATAATATATATATATATATAATATAACAGATGTAGATTCTGAATATATATATTATATATAATTATATATATATATCACTCTTGTCCATCCAATTCCAAAATATTCATGTTGAATATTTTGGGAATGGGCAAAGAGAGAAAGAGATAAAGTATTGGAATCAACTTAACAAACTACTTGGCTAAGTGGACTTAAAGTCAAGACCAATGAAGGAAAAGACAAAGTCAACGTAGTTAATTCTGCCAATGATATTAGATAACTAGATTTTAGATTCTTAATATATATATATATAGATATCACTCTTGTCCATCCAATTCAGGAATATTCTTTTGAATATTTTGGAATAGGCAATCAAGATAAAGGTGGTTGACTTAGTGTCTAAGACCAATAAGACCAATAATGATAGAGGTGGAATTATGAGTCACATTTACTTATTAAATGTGGCAACTACAATCAAGTATCATATCCATTAAATGTGACAACTACAATCAAGTATCATAGCCAACCAAACTTTCTCTCCTTAAAAGCTCCAATGTGCCCCCACAAGGGGCATTAAAACCTCCAATGTGTCTCACAAGGGGCATGTCTATGGCAATATTAAGCACAAACTTTTTGTGCTTAAGGCTGCCAATGTGCTTTAGCAAATATTAAGAGCCATAGCACTAAGTCAATCATTGGTTCACTGCCTTTTCTATTGTTTATTGAATAATATTTTTATTCTCAATAGTATTTTTATTCTCATTCAACAAAGAATATGAAAAAGCAATGAGCCAATGATTAGCTGCATACATGGTGCTTAATACCATCTTAAGGGCCATGCACCAAGTCAATCATTTACTTAGTGCATAGCCATGGTGATCCATCCCATGGATACATCTCAGGGTTTCTCCTCCTAACACCATGGCAAGTCAATCATTTACTTAGTGCATAGCCATGGTGATCCATCCCATGGATACATCTCAGGGTTTCTCCTCCCAACACCATGGCATTTGTGGTGTCTAGATCTGTGGCAACCACCACTTGGACCAGGGACCATGGAAATGATGCCTAATTAAGCTCCTCACATATCCAATTAACTCATCCACCTACCAACACGTGGTAATTAACTCACAAGTGTGTCTTATTGAGCAACTTGGCTCTCAAATGGTTCTATCCATAACTTGAGGTGCATGTGAGGATTAGAAAGTTGGGGGCTTACCCAACGAGAAGGAGCCCCCAACCAGGGCAGAAGGGCCAGGTCACAGATGTGGGGTTCCTTTTTGTTAGCCAACACATTTAGGGTGAAGGCAAGAGAGAAAGTTCTCCCCTTCACATTGATGTGGGGTTCCTTTTTGTTAGCCAACACATTGAAGGCAAGAGAGAAAGTTCTCCCCTTCACATTGATGTGGGGTTCCTTTTTGTTAGCCAACACATTTAGGGTGAAGGCAAGAGAGAAAGTTCTCCCCTTCACATTGATGTGGGGTTCCTTTTTGTTAGCCAACACATTGAAGGCAAGAGAGAAAGTTCTCCCCTTCACATTGATGTGGGGTTCCTTTTTGTTAGCCAACACATTTAGGGTGAAGGCAAGAGAGAAAGTTCTCCCCTTCACATTTAGGGTGAAGGGGAGAGAGATTCTCAAACTCTAATTCTATAGACATTTTGGAAAAATAGTCATTTAACTTATTAACTTATTAACTTATTTTTATGATTATCACGTGAACTCATGAACAAGTTTTTTAATGTTACTTTTCTACCAAGTATTAATAATTAAACGACTTATCTTAGATCATCTTAACTCAATAAGATAACGATGATCTACCATGGCATGAAAATCCTTTAAAACTTTCTTGGAACATTTTGTTATCCTCATTCAAATGAAATGGAATTGAATTAACCATGATGAAATACTCCTCCATATCTTCCCTATATAATAACTCATCTTTATGAGAAATATAAAAATATAAAAATATTATGGAGAAACAAATATCTTTAGCCTTAAAAAAAGACTAAAATTGATTTGAATCAAATCAAATTCTTGAAAATAAAATAACTTCCCTATATAATAACTCATCTATATAACTAATCCTTATGAGACATATAAAGATACATAAATATGATGGAGAAACAAATATCTTTAGCCTTAAAAAGACTAAAATTGATTTGAATCAAATCAATTCTTAAAAATAAAATAAAATAAAATAACTTAACTTGCTACATTGATTTAGAATGGAATGAAATTTTAAATGCATAAATATCTAGTGATTACCCATTTTTAAGAAAAAACAAAATGACCTTAATACTTATTAAAAAAATAAAATAATAAAAATTCAATGTCCCACTATAAGATTGCAATATATTTCCATAGCATATTTTACACATAACACATAATTATTTTATTTTATATATTATCTTAATGTAAATACAAAGAATCTAGTTATCCATTAAACCTTCATATTTATTTTCCTTACTCACCTTCTGCAAGATAATTGCTGTCATTTTAGGTTTAAAATTAATTTGGCTAAAAAAAAAAGGGTAATAATTCCATCCCAAGGGCCTGGAACCACTGCCAAGAGACATATGATCATATTACCGCAGATTCTGCTACCACCGCTGAGGAACGTTAATATGATCATATTATCGAGACATTTGCAGAGAAATACATGAAAAAGCAAAAGCAATGGGCTACATCTAGCAGCTGTAATTTACCAACTGTTGCTGCAATGCCTAACTCTGTACATATATATCCATTCATTGGCTTAATGCTGCAGCCTTCAGGCTCTGACTAAGAAACAGAAATCCTTAAATACAGTTTTAATGGAGTCATATTAGGCTTTTTTAACAAATTTTGTAATTAGAGTCTGAGAAACAAATTTCGGAAGCAAATTTGCATCATAGCAAAACTAGTTCTGTGATTTGCAGGCTAAACGTAAAAGGGAGAACTTAGAAAAAAACCCATACCTGTTATCTCAGGCCAGCTTTGTGTAAGCCCCAGCTTTCTGATGCTCAGAACCACTTGAGAAGCTACCTCCAGTTACTGATTCTAAGGAGCCCAGCTGCTGGAAGAAGAGGATCCTCAGTTAATTAGGAGCTGCTGAGCATTATTTCGGCTATCCAACTAGAAGGGGTCCATCTCCAAGTCCCTGTCATGTCAGTCAGAAACGTAGACAAACCTAGACTAGCTGATAATGAATTTGACAATAAATATGAAACCAAGTTCATGAAAATATTTCTATAGAGCTTTAGAACATACTCATATGCACCACAACTTACCATTAACCAACGGCCTAGACCATTGTTAACTTAGTGGCACAAATGTTCAAGTATCTATCTAGACCCTGGTTAATTTAGTGGCACTTATGTTCAAGTATGAACACGGAAAATCTAGATAGATACCCATGGGGCGGAATTCATTCGGCTGACTAGTAAGGAAGATTAGTAGAAACATTGCAGTTACATGAAAAATGATTTTTACATTGAAATGGATTCTAATCCCACGTTGTAAACTTGAAAAAAATATTTCATGACTTTTACATGGAAATGGATTCCAATCCCACGTTGCAAACTTGCAAAAAAATAAAAATTAGAAGGAACTGAGTAACACGGGCAGTGCATAAGATTACATGGGACTAAAAATGTGAACAGTGCTTACCTTTCCATGCGATAACGTGAGCAGAGGTCAAATGATCGATCCTCTCCAAATGGGCCGTCCTATGGTGATGGTATCGTAACTGAGCAGAGCTGTGGAATCAATTGACACATTAATAAACCTCCAAGAATTGTTTATTACAATCAATTGACACATTGTTGTTATGGCAGTGCATGATTACCATACGTGTCAGCACTATGATCAGAGCCGAGCTACCTTGATTTTTGTTTGGGTGTTTTAAATTGGTTTAAAATATAATTAAACATGTAAGGTTTTGAAAAGTGGAGTAAAGCATCATGAATTGAAGGATGGGTGGATCAAATTGGTTTAAAACCTAATGAAACCTCTTATGTTTTGAAGAGTGGAGTACACAGTCTCTCCAAATAAGTTTTCCTCGTTTTAGGTAAAGTTCTATTGAATGTCAAACAAATAGTGAACTAACATAGTGAACTAACATAATATATATTTGAATTTAAATGAATTTCCATGCTATGAATGAATTAGCTAGCTTAAACCACTCTATGAAGAATTGAAATCCAGTCACACTAAATAACCAGCGATAGAGAAAGTGTAAATACTAAATTGTTTAGGAAAATTAAAAACACATTAATTTTAATTTACTTTTTAAAAAGTTTATTAAAAAATATATTTGATTGTAATTTTAAAATATATAATAAAAAAATAGATTAATATAATTTATAATAATTTTAAAAATGTTTTTATGAATTATAAATACTTTTCATATTTCATTGGAATTTGGTAATTATTTCTAGGAAAATACAAAAATTTAATATTCATATAGCAAAAATAATTTATATTAAAATTAAATTTATATTAAATATTTTTTTTTCATTTAAATAATAAATATAATATAATTTGTAAATCTTATTAAAAAAATAAGTCTTTCCTTGTTACAATTATAAACTATATACTACAATTTAAATGTAAAGAATTATCTAGAATTTTTTTCTCTAAAAAAGTAAACAAATAATTTCATTCATAATGATGAGATTACATTTTTTCATATACACTTTTAAGTATATTAGGGATAGCATCCCATCATCAATAACCACAAATTACATAAATATGAAAAATGTGAAAAAAAACATCAAAAACAGTTATTTACCCACATCTCCATTACATCTCAAAATATATGTAGACATGAGTCCAAAGATTTATATAACCAACAATCTTACTATACCAAGGATATACATCACAAAAATTGAATATAGTAATAATAGACATGAAAATTGCAGCCATACCAAAAAATTTTGCAATCTAAAAGATAAAGCAGCAAAAAAAAGATAAAACCTTTTATGAAAATTGTGGTCATATTCTTGAATTACTATTATTTTTTTCCACAAAAAGACTATCATATAGCACAAGATTTGAACCCAAAACTTATAATTGAGTAAGGCTTCATTTCCAAGGCCATTGCCAATTGAACTACCCCAAATTGACAAAACTCATTTAAAATATTAAATGAACTAAAAAATATAAAAAAATACATTTAACTCAATAAATTACTTATTTACTTATATTATCATATTAAATTTTAGTACTTTTTTTATTTTTTAAATATACAAATATTAAAGAATTTATGTTGTATTTTTTATTGTTATTTATAATTTATTATTTAATAAATAATTATTAGTTTTAAATAATAAAAGTAATATTAGGTTAGTTGATTTTTAATGTTTTTAAGATTTCATAATTTGTAGTGTTTTTATCATATAATAATTTGTAGTCTTGTAATTAAGTGGCCAAATTCCAACTAGATGACTTGTTTTTATTAGTTTGGTAGTAGTGTCATGGACTATGTCAATCAAATTTTAAATTTTGACTCTTAGATGACTATTAGCTTGACTCTAATTGTAAATCCTTAACCTTAGCCCTAAACATTGCCATGCAAACAAGAGAATTTTGAGATTCAATAACACCTTCTTTTTAACAAAAATAAAATGGAACATTTTTTAATGAATTAAATGTTATGCTTTTCATAACATTGAATATTCCTATCATAATTTTAATACAACCCTCTACTCTACCAATAGCAAGTTCTCTACCAAGATGTATAAAAAGAATAATAGAACAAGCAATCTTTGTTATGATAATTATTGTAAAATTTTTAGAAGAGTGATCAAGGATGGTCCTAATAAAACCTCAAAAAAATTGATAAGATAAACACTTACAAAGTTCTTACTAAAAGGAAGAAAAGGTACTAAATAAATAGAAAGCAAGAGAAGTTATTACACCTTTCTAAATATGATCCTAGAATGTTTTCAAATAAAATTCTAATTTGTAAGACTAAAGAAAATAATTTGATTCCCTTGAAGAACTATAATACCAAGTGGAAAATTTTTATGAGTCTCCTATTACCATGGTGGCCATTTTGAATGCCCCTATTGGAGGTGATATATTTTCTTTGGAAGAAATCTAGTTTGGCCTTAAGCAACTCATTGATGGAAAAGCTAAGGGCATTGAAGGCTACCAAACTTAAACTTTTAAAAAGGGAGGGTCCATCCTCATCCCTCATTTACACAAGCTCTTCAATGAAACAAAATTTCTCTGAGGCTTGGACATAGAGCCTTATTGTGACTACATTTAAAGATAGGAATAAAAAAATTCCCTCTAATTACATGACGATATTGATTAGCCACATTTTAGGAAGTTGTAAGAACATATTTTGGAAATAATATTAGCCTTTGTCTTGAAATCCATGGGGAATGAGCTAAAGGCCAAGCTGGGTTTAGGAGATATCTTTCATTTGTGGACTATCTTATTAGTCTTAGGATCATTTCACACAAATGTCACAATAATAAAATTGATCTCTTTTGTTGTTTTTTTTTACTTTAGAAAATGTTTTGATAATGTTCCTAATGCATAGCTTTTGAAAATGTTAGAAGAGAAAATGGTTAATGTCGAGTTGAGAGATTTTGTGGCAAGACTATATGAGAATGTTGTTTCCAAGCTTAGGACAAGTATGGGTTGGTTGAAACAAATTGATTGCAATATTGAAGTAAAGAAAGGGTGTCCCTTATCCCCTACCCTTTTTGGCTTGTACTTTGATAAGCTAAAAATTTGTGTGGAAGATGCAGTTGTGTTGGCCCCATGCTAACTTCTATAGTCATAACTTTTCTTCATTATGTTGACAATATTGTTCTTTGGGAAAGATGCAATTATGATCCTCGAAAGAAACTAAGAATCCTCCAAGACTTTTGCTCCAATATGGGTATGACTATTAATATCGAAAAGACTAAAGTCATGATAGTTAAATCTAAAAAGATCACCTATGATATTTTCATTTATGAAAACAACTACTTGGAGGATGTTCCTTCATATGGATATCAAGCAATCAAAATCGTTCATAAGATTAATTGAAATTGTAACATTGAGAAAAGGATAAACAAAGGATGAAAATCTTATTATGGGCTTGAAAACAATTTTAAGTAGGCATATTTTCATATATGGGATTAAAAAAAACCTCCTCTATGAGACTATTGTAACTCATTTTATTTTATATGGATGTGAAATTTGGGGTTGCAATATATCTAGAGAGTCATGAAGGAAGACCAAACATATTCAAAAGTGGTTTATAACCTACAAGCTCAAGATTAAAGTAAATACACCCTATCATGTCCTCCTTATTGTAGCAAGAATTTTCCTTATTAAAATAATGACTATGACTAGGTATATCTTATGTATAAGAAGAATTTATACAAAATGGAAGCCTATAGGTTTCCTAAGCTTCTAAATCTAGCCAAAACCCCCCACTTTAAATTCAAGTGAGGATGACATAAGGATGCCTAGTTTTGAATGGACCAATTGGAGGATAAAGGACGATATCATCTTGTAGAATAATGATAATATAGAAAATATAATGAAATCCAAAATTAAGAAGAATTTGTGGGGCATTAAAGAGTTAAAGGAAAAAAAGAACTAATTATAAGGAATTGATCAACCCCACTTTCAAAAACCCAAAATATTTATCTATCTTGAATATTATTAAAAAAAAAATGAACCTTAAAGATAAGAACTAATTTTGATTGCCTTGGTAGTGAAAGATGCCTATGGTCAATTCCCAAAATGCAATGGGATGAAAGAGTCCATTACCTATGTGATACTAGAAAGGTCAAAGAAGAAAAACATTTTGTTTTAAGTTGTCCATCTTATACTCACAGTCTTCTAATTTTCCAAATATATGTTACACTACCAACCTTCTTGACCTTTTAAGTTAACAAAACTATGCTAATGTGGGAACACTTATCTTCCTTATAGAAATCAAATGTTAAAGAATTGAGATTAATCTCTTACCTTCTTAAATCCCAAACCATATTAGTCTTAGTGGAAATTACTCATTTTCACCATCAACATTATAATTATATTTCTTATATTAAAAATCAACTT